>APFE031172442.1:172080-184693 GCA_000404065.3 Pinus taeda | reverse complement strand
CTCAATCATGGTGATGGAGTGAAAGTGTCATGTTCAAGAGTGACTTGCTACCAATAAAATTTCTTCAAGTTTTCTTCCCAATTTTCCCCAACCATTACTGACTAGTACCTCTTTATTTTTATCAAGCTTGAGGAGGATAACATATGCCTGTTCTATAATTTTCCCTTCGGGCAAACCCGTCGCTATGTTTTAATGAGCCTAGCGACAGTGAAAATCGTTCTTGTCTCTATGGACAAGTTTGTTGCTATTGGTTTTAACAAGTTTAACGACAAAGACAACTCGGTCCTTTTTAAATTTTGGAGAGTCTGAAAAGGGACGGAAAGGAAACTCCAGTAATCCTTTTTCGTCATATAATCCCTTAAGTCCGAAAAAGTATAAAATAATACGAAAGGGATGAAATTTGAATAGTTTTAACAAGCCGAACAAGACAAGCACTCGATATTTTTGTGTAATAATCCCTCAGGTCCAAAAATATTAAAATCTATAGGAGGGACAACACTCCCAATAGCTTTAATGAGTTGGAGAGGCCAATTGCTTGGCAATCTTTTCATATTTTATGAGTCAGATGAAAAGAGCTTAAAGGAGACTTGTTTTTGAGGAACGAGTGATACTTTCAGGTAGCTTCTGATTCTAGGTAAGGTTTGGAATTTTCCAATCACAACGGTGTTTCAAGGATGGCTAATAGAATCACTCATTGCAACTATTCCTCAAAAGTGGTAAACAATCAAAATGGAGGTGTATGATCAGCTAAAACAGAGTGGAGGTGATGATGAGAACACGACCAGGGCTCAAAAGCTTATGATAATGCATTCACAATGGTTATTTACCAGATATTGGTTCATTTTTTAATGAGCTTAAACTCTAGGGGGAACGTTTTCTCATCGATTAGGTTTAATTTTTAACGAGCTTGAACTTTGCATAAAAACTTCTTGTGCGAGTCGTATAATAAGAATGTCTCATCGATAGGTTCAATTTTTAAGGAGCTTGCACCATTCGAAACTTTGCTTCGGATCCTTTCTTTATGTAAGCTAGGAACGACCAATCCTACGAGTTTAAAGGGATGAGAATCTACAAACTAAGAAAATAAATGGTCGCTCTTCACTTGCATGCAAAAAGGTTTGCATGCCCCTAGGTATAGTAAAATAGAGTTTCCAGGCTACCATATAGAAGTTCTTGCATTTGCAAGATAGTTTCCATCCACGTAGAAAACATAAACACTTCCCCACTTATTCCATCTGGACAAAGGTGATTCTAGCTCCAACCACCTAACCTTGATGAGGGAATCTTATTCTAGTATAATCCCATTTTCCTAAATGTATGGGTGTGTCAGACTAGCCATATATCCTTCAAGGAAACCTACCCTATACCCAAAGTTTTCCTGTCGAAGCAAACCAGGGTGCATGCCCCTTGGGTTTCAATCATGGCCACCGAATTACTCGCACTCTTCAGGTGGATGGACTGGAGATTGATGAGACATTCCTTGCATGAAAAGACTATTTAGGGATGGAATTTGACTATTAGCTATGTGTGAGCCAGGGAATGAAAGCTGGTCTACGTGCTGGACCACTTGGTCTTCATGTGGAAAACACATTACTCAAAAGAGTGAGGAGACAATGGCTCCCATGCTATAAATATAGTCACGCCCAAGGAGTAGATTATAATCTAAAGGTCCTTGGACTACCATTGTGTTCATATAAACAGTTTTGCTTCTCAAAGTTATAGGCAAACTTGGAAGGATCCCTAATGGTCAACTGGTTCCTTTGTCAAAGCCTGTCAGATTTCTCATCTCAGGTAGAAGCGATGGCGAACCAATCAATTTCCAAGCAGTTGAGGAAAGTGTACTCACAGAAGCCCCTTCATCTATGATAGTACCAACCATAACCATTCTGTAAGCTTGTACAACAATTCGAAATGGTACATTAGATGGTAAATGGGGTCTGCCTAGTAGATTCCAATCGAAGGAAACGACTAGGTTGCTTGGAGGTGGGATCAAATAAATGGCCAGATATGACTCTGATGAACTTCCTTCCTGCGGTAAAGGAATGGGTAGATTGCCCCCATGTTCATCAGAGTCTGTGTTTACGAAAAGAATTTGAACAGTGTCATTCTCATTCTCTTTGGTGACTGTATCATCTTTAGATGGACCTTCCGAAGAAAAGACTGGGTCGACTGTCGCCTCGACCTTTTGACTTTCGTCTGGTCTGGACCTAGAGGGTCTATCTTCAATGGTAGATGCTTCGACCAACCACAAAGGTGTGTCAGTCAGATTTTCAACTAGCGATGGACTCAGCAAGAGTTTCTTGTACCCAGGAGGAAGCCGTAGCGGTGAAGCAGGATGATTATCCAAGACTCTTTTAGCTTTGTCCAGGAAGGGACAACAGTGGACATCATGATCACCTTCACACAGTCTACAATGAAATTTACATTTTCCTTTCCATCTAGAGACTTCGTTTTCACTAGTTGACGGTGTACTCTCAACATGATCGTCAGAGGTTGACGACATCGGATTGTGCAAATGAGGAGACCAGTCCCTTAAGATTCAAGGGATGCAAGGACAATCTCGATGATAGTGGTATCCTTTGCAAATCACACATGGAGATTTAGGCTTGGATGGTGCAGTGTGTGGATTTTTGCTAGATGATGCATGGTTGCCCCTTTTTTCCTTTGGCTCCTTCTTCTTCTTCTCTTTCTCCTTCCCTTTCTTCTTCTTCTCAGTTACTTGGTTTTTAGCTTTACCAGCTTTACCAAGAAAAGAGGAAGGAGGGGAGGGAGAAACAAGCGAAGTAGAAGGTTGGGGGGTAACTCTAGTATCATCTAGTTTCTAACTTGACTACTTAGGAATATCTTGGTGGTTTGAATGACAAAGGTCGAGAAGAGCCATATTGGCAAGCCGATTGTCAGTCCTGGGAGGAACAACATGGCCATATGAGGTGCACCAACATCTCTCCAAGAGGAGAAAGGACTAGGATTTCCTCCAAGGGGAAATCCTTGGTTGGTGGACTCCATTTTCCTCAACCTAAGACCAACGAGGGAACAATGACGTTATTCCAATTAAAATAAATTTTATGATGCTTTGACACAACATGCTTTTTCAATTTTTAAGAGTTGAGAAAAAGCTAAAGATGAATCTAGTCACCTTCGATTTTTAATGAGCCTGAAGTGACAAGTGCTCAGATGGACCTTTTCCTTTAAGGAGTCTAAAAAGGAACGAATGAGACTACTCTAGAAATCTAGACAAAGGATTACCAAACCAATCGCAAAACTGCAGAATACATTTTACGGTACGGCAGTCAATCTTCTCGAATGCTATGTTCAGTGCATTGCGATCAATAGGGTGGCAAACACAACTTCCTAAGGATAAAGGATATAGCCTATTGTGGTCTCCCAATATATACTTGAAAGTACATGGGAGCACAAGTCCATACTGGCACTTGTCGTCTCAAAGAGGAGGAATCACCCAACCTACAATGAAGTGATAGTTACCAGGCTTTATGACATCGGAATACATCTCTAGCCTAGACTTCTAAATGTTGTGCGTTAGGTTCCAAAGAGCTTTTATGTTCATTAAATTTATTTTATAGTTGATCTTTCTTAAGAAGTTTGCCTTTCAGGTTCACCGCGAGATGTAGATATACAATTTCTAAAATGCAATGTAAGATGATAAACAATCGTTTAATCTTCTTTTTGCAATGAAAATCCTAGCTACTAAGGAAAGCGAAGCGAGATTCTTTCAACATAGAGTAGAGAGCACACACTAGATGCACTGTCCTAAATCAAAATCAAAAAGCACTCTAAATGCAAATGCACATGCATGTATTTGTTTTCGCTTTATTAATGTGTGAATGACAAAAAGAATGCTAAGTACAAATTTGAATTGTTTCAAGCGACAGTACTAATGACTTTCTCTTCAAAAGACGAAAGGAAGATAATGACGACACTTTGTGATTTTGAATTGAAAACTACTTTCGATACTTGAAAAAATATTAATTCAAATCAAATACAAGAGTAACAGTGTAATCGACCATCAAGAAAAGTAGGATTATTTTCTTTGACTGAAAACGACACTTGCGACACTTCCAAATCAAAAGACGACAGTTTGATTACGCTACTTCTTTGTAAAGGAGGACCATAAATGGAAAAAAATACATTAAAACATTTACAGATCTTTGTACAATGGAGGCTGAATCATGCAAAGGAAGGGGGTTTCCACAGTGGTATACTAATCATAGGCAACAAAACTCTTGAATAAAGCTGAAGAGAGGTAACAAAAAACCAAAATCTGGAAGCAGAAGAAGTATTATCTGATCATCGCACCTGTAACATAGGGAAAGAGCGATGCATCCAACCTACTACACATGGGAGGTGTGATGCATCCAGATTCCTAAGAGGAGAATGTGCGATGGTCCAGGGACGAGAAATCAACATGGTGCTTGGTCACAATTTGTAGCTCAGTTCAGGGATTTAGGCCGAGCTAATGATAGTCAGTAAATACAAATCACATGGGCTGATCTAATGAGGCTACTTGAGCCACCACCAGGGAAATTAGGATGTTTGCAAATCAATTGTTCAGTTTATAAACAAAACCTAGAGATAGAATGAAGCAGCATTGATCTACTTTGCACTTGCATAGCAAATGCAGTTCGAAGGCTAGTTGGCTTGACTTCAAACTCCATCTGTCGATTATAAAGCAAATAAATATAGACAAGAAAATAAGCTATTCGCTCCTCAGTGGAGTCACCATTTTGTTATCAGGAAATCTAGTGTCTATGCAGAGCTTCTACTCCCACTAAGACAGGTAGCTATCTTAGAAACAAATAGATTAAAGTTACTTTCATTTCCCTTTATGAGAAATAGATGGGAGAGGAGCAAAGAATACCAACCTCAATCTTTCGCTTGGTTCCTTGCTTGTTCCTTCTCCTCTCTGATGGATCTTTGCCACTCCTTCCTTGGTTATCCCACTTCAAAGAGTACCTGTAAAGTCAAAGCAGCATAATACCTTCAAAGTAGAGAGATCTACAATCATAAGCAATATAGGACCAGATATATATTGACCACACAAATGCATATATCATCAAACATACAAGAATGTGGAGGAAAACTTGAATAACTTTATTGATATAAAGAATGGAAGAGAGGATTACAGTTACAACCCATTGATCTGACTCAGCATCATCTTCCTATCACAAAAGCCCTTCTTCACCTCATGAAAAGCTTAGATCACCCACCACTATGATGTTCCACCAAGAAACCAACAACACTTTCTTCCAAGATGAAAAATTCTAGCCTTTGGATCTCTAGGATGAGGGATCCATATATAGATGATTGCAGGGAGGTGAGTCAGCTTCTGGGATTTTGATTAGTGTCCTCTCTTTGATAGTTCTTGATTCCACTTGGAGATTCATAATCTCTTACTCATCCCTGGGCGAATTCAGAGAGGCAAGTGTCACAGGAGAAGTTTCTGGAAGATTCCATGATCATCCACCTTGAAAATTGTCTCTACCATTTGTCTACTCTCGCCCATCGCACCCTACAGAAGGGGTTTTTAGTATGCATCACACTTTTTTCATGTGGTAGGTGAGATGCATCACACCCTTTGCACTGAGCAGTCTGTATGGTCCAGTTTTGACAAGTTATGAGTAGTTTTCTGTGGAGAACTTCTGGGACGATGTGATCAGCTGACTTTGTTCCTTTAGGGTATGAAACAACACTTTTAGGGACTCAGAAGCCCTTGGTTTATGGACATATATGATTGGGGTTACAGTGACCAAATATGTCTATAACAGTTATTTCCATTTGTCACCGAAGATGTGGCTAAAGGTGGAGTTGTTACAGAAGAGCAAGTGATTGCTTGTGCCCAATATTTGGATTTAATTTACACACAATATGACATGATCTATGACAAAATTCCACATGCATTGTGCCTAAATCAATCCATTCCACTGCCGCAATCAAGTAGGGACTCTCATGCCGGTGACGGTGTGATCAGTTCCTCGAGCACACAAACAGAAAGTAAACCATCTGGTCAATCGCTTGCCATTTTGACACAAATTGTAAATGCATCAGAGGTTCTTGCTTTTGAGATTAATATCGTGTCATCTGACAAAGGTAAGAATTAAAAGCAACCAGGAAGCAAGAAGAAAGGGAAAAATAAAAAGAAAACTGAAAAACTTCCTCAAGAGAAATCATCTGATTCCTCTAATCTGGGAAAGAAACCTTGTTATCCATGTCTGATATGTAATGATGCACACTTTACAAAAGATGTCCCTCACTGCACGAAAGTTTCTAAGCTGTTAAAAACTTCTACAACATCCGTAGTGTTGGCAGATCTGTTTCCAAACCCGGATACAAATATGGTTGCAACTGAAAATGCTTCCACATCCCAGGTATTAATGTTATCCATATCAAAACATAAAGATGAGATTTTGGTTCAGACACGTAGTAAATATTATGGTAATCTGCCATCATCGTCAAATAATAAGGCCACTAGTCAACCCGGTTCTTCGACTATGACTACATTGGAAAATATTACACTACTCATTGCACGAGAGTTAACAATAAAGCCACCGAAGGGATTTGTGCACAAATCAATGATCAACCCTCGAGCTCGAGCTGCTCAAAATTATCACATAGTAGATGATCTTGCTCAGTCCCCTTCTACTATGTCAACGCTTGAGGTGTTACAAAATTTCCCCTCCCTGAAGCAGACTTTACTATCAGCAATAGGTGGAGTAGATCTAGAGGATTCTAATCTTGTGGTTTTTAATCACTCAGGATATACACCACAGTTACCAGCTCAATTAGCTTTTCTAATTCAGGTTAAAGCTCTCAACAATAATGTTCATCGAACTATCATTGATGAGGGAGATTCTACCTATATTATGTCAATGAGCTGTTGGAAAACACTAGGGTTACCTACATTGTCAAGAGCACCAACCACATTGAAATATTTTGATGGAAGAACTTATACTTCATGTGGGATTTTGAATAATTTGCAATTATAACTAAGGGGAAAAACAATAACTGGTTGAGGTTGAGGTGGTTGAAAAATCCCTTGACTACAACATTTTACTTGGATGACCATGGGTTTATGCTATAGCTACTGTTGTTTCCACATACTTTTGTATGATTGCATTTCCTCATAAAGGTGGAATAACAGTTATCGACCAAACTTCATTTTTTTCCTCTAGTTCTCAAGTTATGGGAAGCATTCTATCAGTTAACGGACCACCACTTTCACTTAAATCTGTTGGTGTAGGGCTTTTAAAATATCCCTCCCTAATGGGTACTTTCGCACTTCCTCCACCATCTAGAATTTTGGAAGTTGCGAGACTCGATACATGTAATATGTTATCCTCTACTTCATCTGATTTAAAGAGGATCACCAATAATTTTGAAGGCGAAAGTTTTACTGAGGTTATGCCACTAAGTCCCATTGAACTTGCATAGCAATAAATTTTTCTTGCTTGTGTGGCATTTCCAAATTCACATTCGCCAATTGTATGGGTAGTGTTAGCGCTTGAAATTTCACCTCAGGCTGAAAAAGGTAAACTCCAAGGCAACATCAAACCACTTAGCCTCGTAGCTAGCCCTACGGGGCAAGAGAGGGCTCTCTCCGGTCTATCTCGGCAAAGATCTTCAATAGGCAGAGATAACCAATAAAGAACACTAATTTTAGGCTAGTAAACTGATAAAAAGGTTTGATTTAGGATTTTTTGGTGGAAAATTGGGGAAATGCAATTTTGGGTGCGGGGATTGGACACAGTTTTTGCAGGGGGTTCTTTGGGGCGAGGTAGGAGACTATATTGATGCCTTTGAAAGATTTGGATGGATGAGAATGACTGGTGAGGAGCTAAGGAGAGCAAGCAATCACCTTGAATTCTCCTTAAACAGCTGAAAACATTGATATTAAGCAAACATAAAGGCAGAGCATAGAAACCATGAATTCTACATAAACACTTCAATTGCCTAATTTGCAAAAGAAAAAATAAGAATATGATTCACATAACAAACTTAAAAGTACAAAGAGAAACACACCATCAATACATGTAACCACAGGAATCCCAAAAGGGACTGCAAAACCTTGGTCTTTCTTCCTTTGCCAAAATGCAGTGATACAATCAGTAATACAATAGAAGCTTTGTCCCTCAAGAGTCCAACCATGAAAATTACCAAGAAAGTACATAATATAGGCAAGATAACATCTTTCCTTGCCTCTAGGGGTTGAGCTCACTATCCTAGGATCTGTTTCAACCAATTATAAACTGAGCATTGAAAACTAGGTACTCAAAACAACTTGCCTCTATAAGCTAGGAAACCAATTCATTCAATAAATTTTTTCCTATCTCATGAATGAATCTTATAGAAGAGATAAATGAGTGTAAAAATATCATAAAATTACATCATTTACATCAAGGAGGATCAAAATCCACTCCAAAAAGTCAAACCTAGTCAAAACTGCGTTTTGCTGAGCTGTAGGTACAATTTCTGTGAAATTTGCCCAACGGGTCGCGCACTGATTCTCAACGGGTTGCGCACCTTTGGAGCCGTTGTTGAGGCACGTCTAGGTGTCCAAATGAGGAAAACGTGGTCTTGTTGGAAAGGTATGGATGTCTACTTTCTAACCCAAGTGGAATTTCAGAATTTGGTTTCCATTTGCCCCTCCCAAATTGCAATCTCCCAAGACTGCTTCCTGGGTGTCAAAAAGTTGGCAGAAAGTCATTTTTTGCTTGTTTTTTGACCTTTTGGAGGCTCAAAACTTGGTGAAATTTCTTGGTCTTTGCTGAGAAAGTGTATTTTTGCATGAAAAATCCAAAAATGCAAAATTTTCCTGAAATGGACCTCCCAATCGAAAGGGTCGCGCACGGTGCGTGACCCATTGGTGGAGAAAACCTGTTTTTTGACCAAAAATTCACAAGTGACCAAAAATGCTCAATTTTGTTTTAAATTTGTGATGACCTTGAGTCATTTAGTACCATTCTCCTTCAAGGAAGCCTCAGCCAAGATATGGAGGGGATCGGGCCTTTTTCTTCGTTTGAGTGCCTAGGCCAACCGTCCTTGGAGCACCTTCATTCTTGCCTTGCATACGTGCATTCGGGCCCAATAGTGGTTCTTCATATTCCGGAGTAGGTCCTTACCTCTGTTGGCCTTGGCCAGCAACCTCTCCAAATGAGCATTGACCCGGAGAAGCATGGACTCTCGATCTATGGGTGTCAAATCACCGGGTCTCCTACGGGCTAATTCCCGGTCGTCACGAATCCTCCGCTGCTCATAAAGCTCGTGCTCATCCTCCAAATGTTTATTGCACTGCTCTAAATAGTTTATTACCCATTTTGTCATCTGCAGTTTCTTGTGCAGCGACTCATTCTTGGTCCTTTGCTCTCGGATGATCTCCTTAAGCTATGAGCTAGGAGAACAGGCGTCAAGATCAATGATGTCAATATCTGGATCACCTGACAATCCTTCCTCAATCATGGGCTGCTTGCCCCTCTCTGATACCTATGCTACTGTCGGAAACAAGGCCCCTTCCACTTGATGTGGAGATAACACTCTCGGTGTTGATGAAGAAGGCGAGACCCCTTCCACCTGATGTGGAGATAATACTCGCCGAGTTGATGCAAATAAGGCCCTGTGGCCTCTCTGATATGTGACCAACAGAGGAGAGCTGACATGTCTAACTTCGGGGATATCATGCTGCTGTGAAGGTCCTCCCTCCTCATGAACAAACTCAGGGGGTGGTGGTGACGCTGTGAAGAAATCTCGGGAGATGAAATCCTCCCATGGGATACCCTGCTAGGCCAACTGATGCATGACCACAATCTTGATCAAAGCATAATGGTAAATGCTCCTATGTTGCTGTGTTGGACTCTTTCTCTGCACCAATGGCACCATCTTCTCAATATTCCGGCACATGAAAAATGGTATGTTCATCATCCGTACCCGTGTAAAATGCATCAACAAGCGAATATGGTATGAAAACAAATGTGAAAATCTTCCCTCATAGGTGAAATAGCGCATGATGAGCCTCATCAAGGGAACATACTCATCCTTCAAAAATCTGAAAGGAAATACACTAGTCATGTACCTCATATATTCAGGTTTAATGTAAGGCTCATACTGAAATCTTTCCAATAGTTTGCGCTTGTTCCACTCTTCTCCAACATTAGGTATCCCCATTTCTTGAGAAACTATCTCAGGTGTCAATGTAAAATCCACCCCTGCAAGATTTACATGCCCGTCATGCAAATGCAAAACAAACAAGCGGACCAATTCCCTGTGATGCTGAATTTGAGAAATCCTCTCGCAAAATTCATAACATGATTGATAACGGAAACATGTGACTGCAAGTGGACAAGCCTGCAAATAGGTCAAAGAGGTGGGCTCCTCTCTCACATGGTGACCACCCTTACCACCCCTCCTCCTTTGTACCTCAACCTCTGGTGTTGACTCACGGTCATCACTTTGCTCATAGTCGGTTTCAATTTCTGACATGGTTTCAAGCTGAAATGTACTGTTGCTTCTGCTCAAATGACCTATTGTTTTAACTGTTGAAACGCTGCTTCAAGGGGACAAATAACACAAGGGAGATGTTAGGGAAGGGACCTTTTGAGGGAACAAAGGGAAAATATATGAAAAAGGGAATTTAGGGAAGAAATCAGAACATGGGGTTATGTTATTGAATTTTAGGGATAAGGGTGGTGTTTTAGGGCTTTTGGTATTTTTGGTAGGGAGATTAGGTAGAAATGATATGGGAGGTGGTAAAGGGATGTGGGGAAAAAGTGGGGGTGAAAAGGATAACCTTGAAAACAGCAAAACAAAACCCTAACTTTGACATTTTTAAGCTAAATACACATGAATTTCCCTTTTCAACTTGATGGCATTTATGCACATTTTCCATGATCATTTTGCTTTAGCAAGCAAAAAACATTAATGATTGAAGGCCTACCTGCAAACTTGAGGAGATTTGGGGTCGTTTTGCAGTTGGTAAGCAATTTGTTGTAGGTGAGTTCCCGACGGGTCACGTGCAAGTCTGGACGGGTCGCGCGCGCCCAACAGGTCGCGCCCGTGCTATTTTCCAACTGTTGGGACCCCCTGGACGGGTCGCGCCCACCCAACAGGTTGCGCACAGGTATGGACGGGTCGCGTGCAGGTCCTGTCTGCAATTTCGCCTGATTTTTTCTCCAAATCGCCTTTCACTATTGCTTTGAGGCAAATGATGATCAAATGGAGGGAGAGAGGGGCTTTATAGGCTTGATTTAAATTAATTTCCCCTCAAACCCTCTTTCTAATGTTTATAACTTGACACTTTTTCAAAATTTAAATGCTGGTGACTTTATGGTTTCCTTTTGTCCTGAAATTGGTTGAACTGATGCTTTTTCTTGAAAATTTTTGCAGGGATAGCTTCTGAGGAATCTTGGCAAAGGGGACCAGGGCTGCATGCTGACTTTCGAAGAATTTTTATTTTTTACAAGTTTTTACAAAAATGAGAAAATGACCTTGTATTTAAAAATAGGGTTTTTAAATCCAAGGTAAAAATTAGTTGTACAAGATGAAATCTTTTGAAGAAATACTGTCATCCCTCTGGCCTGCTGGGCATTTATTGACTTTTAAAGACATGACCTCAAAGACAAAATGAACCTAAACCCTAGACCTAGGACTTTTGACCTCCAGACAAGACAAGTAACCTTGAAAGAGTTTATTGACTGAAACAACTTGATCCAACAGTGCCAAGAGGGGAATAAAGACACTGGCTCCTCCATCAGGGTTATGGCATGCCCTAATGGAATGCAATGAGATGACACTGATGAGACACCTACTTATGCAAATGCAAAGAGTTTTGATCGCTGATGGAGGGCTACTAGACCGACTCTAACACCAGGTACAGTGGGATCTTCCCTCCACCGTCACCTTAGGAAAGAATCCTATGGATTATGGCCACTAAGGTTACCAACAGAAACAAATATGCCTGGGGGAATAGTCTATGATCCGATACACACGCAAGGGAAAAATAACAAAGCTCAACCCCCTTGAAGGCTCCTTGACATAATCCAAGGTTTACCAACAAGTGACCCCAGGCTCCTCGACAATGGTTAATCTGAGGTTTACCTTTTTTAATGCGTGTATATCTGTTATCGTTCCCAATGAGGAAGGATTGATTACCTCACTGGTTCAAATATGATCTCGTGCTTCTCCTTTAAGAGGAGATTTCCCAGAGCATAGATGTAACAATTGGAATTTCTCCCTACCACAAGATCAACTACTTGTTTGTTTTACTGTCTTGGAGAGTTAATTAAAACCTATTCCAAGGCACTAGCCTAAGCTAGATTGGTGGAAGGAGTCCTAAAAATGCAAAAATTACTAGATAGTTATTACTCAAAAGGGTAAATGGATATGAAACCAATGGTGTTATGACCCGACCCAAAACTGAATGCAATCGAATATGGTAATGTAATCTTTTCAATTCGATGAATCCTAACTAAAGTAAGGAGAGAGTTTCCATTTACTTCCAACAATGCAAAAAATTGATCACTAAGAGAAACTATAACAAATTCTCTAATGCACTAATTTCATCAAGAAAAACTAATGCAAATCAATTCCAAAATAGTTTTTTTTTTTT
>APFE031172442.1:120328-159576 GCA_000404065.3 Pinus taeda | reverse complement strand
GACTCATTCTCGGTCCTTTGCTCTCGGATGATCTCCTTAAGCTCTGAGCTAGGAGAACAGGCGTCAAGATCAATGATGTCAATATCTGGATCACCTGACAATCCTTCCTCAATCATGGGCTGCTTGCCCCTCTCTGATACCTGTGCTGCTGTCGAAAATGAGGCCCCTTCCACCTGATGTGGAGATAACACTCGCGGTGCTGATGAAGAAGGCGAGACCCCTTCCACCTGATGTGGAAATAATACTCACCGAGCTGATGCAAATAAGGCCCTGTGGCCTCTCTGATATGTGACCAATAGAGGAGAGCTGACATGTCTAACTTCGGGGATATCATGCTACTGTGAAGGTCCTCCCTCCTCATGAACAAACTCAGGGGGTAGTGGTGACGCAGTGAAGAAATCTCGGGAGATGAAATCCTCCCATAGGATACCCTGCTGGGCCAACTGATGCATGACCACAATCTTGATCAAAGCATAATGGTAAATGCTCCTATGTTGCTGTGCTGGACTCTTTCTCTACACCAATGGCACCATTTTCTCAATATTCCGGCACATGAAAAATGGTATGTTCATCATCTGTACCCGTGTGAAATGCATCAACAAGCGAATATGGTATGAAAACAAATGTGAAAATCTGCCCTCACAGGTGAAATAGCGCATGATGAGCCTCATCAAGGGAACATAATCATCCTTCAAAAATCTGAAAGGAAATACACCAGTCATGTACCTCATATATTCAGGTTTAATGTAAGGTTAATACTGAAATCTGTCCAATAGTTTGCGCTTGTTCCACTCTTCTCCAACATTAGGTATCCCCGTTGCTTGAGAAACCATCTCAGCTGTCAATGTAAAATCCACCCCTGGAAGATTTACATGCCCGTCATGCAAATGAAAAACAAACAAGCGGACCAATTCCCTGTGATGCTGAATTTGAGAAATCCTCTCGCAAAATTCATAAGATGATTGATAGCGGAAACATGTGACTGCAAGTGGACAAGCCTGCAAATAGGTCAAAGAGGTGGGCTCCTCTCTCACATGGTGACCACCCTTACCACCCCTCCTCCTTTGTACCTCAACCTCTGGTGTTGACTCATGATCATCACTTTGCTCATAGTCGGTTTCAGTTTCTGACATGGTTTCAAGAGCAAAGTGGCTGAAATGTACTGTTGCTTCTGCTCAAATGACCCACTGTTTTAACTTTTGAAATGCTGCTTCAAGGGGACAAATAACACAAGGGAGATGTTAGGGAAGGGACCTTTTGAGGGAACAAAGGGAAAATATATGAAAAAGGGAATTTAGAGAAGAAATCATAACATGGAGTTATGTTATTGAAATTTAGGGATAGGGGTGGTGTTTTAGGGCTTTTGGTATTTTTGGTAGGGAGATTAGGTAGAAATGATATGGGAGGTGGTAAAGGGATGTGGGGAAAAAGTAGGGGTGAAAAGGATGACCTTGAAAACAGCAAAACAAAACCCTGCCTTTGACATTTTTAAGCTAAATACACATGAATTTACCCATTTCAACTTGATGGCATCTATGCACATTTTCCATGATCATTTTGCTTTAGCAAGAAAAAAACATTAATGATTAAAGGCCTACCTGCAAACTTGAGGAGATTTGGGGTCGTTTTGCAATTGGTAAGCAATTTGCTGTAGGTGAGTTCCCAACGGGTCGCGTGGAAGTCTAGACGGGTCGCGCGCCCCCAACACGTCGCGCCCATGCTGTTTTTCAATTGTTGGGACCCCATTGATGGGTCGCGCCCACCCAGCAGGTCGCGCACAGGTATGGACGGGTCGCGTGCAGGTCCTGTTTGCAATTTTACCTGATTTTTTCTCCAAATTGCTTTTCACTATTTCTTTGAGGCAAATGATGATTAAATGGAGGGAGAGAGGGGATTTATAGGCTTGATTTAAATTAATTTCCCCTCAAACCATCTTTCTAATGTTTATAACTTGACACTTTTTCAAAATTTAAATGCTGGTGACTTTATGGTTTCCTTTGGTCCTAAAATTGGTTGAACTGATGCTTTTTCTTGAAAATTTTTGCAGGGATAGCTTCTGAGGAATCTTGGAAAAGGGGACCAGGGTTGCATATTGACTTTCGATGTTTTTTTACAACCTTTTACAAAATGAGAAAATGACCTTGTCTTTAAAAACAGGGTTTATAAATCCAAGGTAAAAATTAGCTATACAAGATGAAATCTTTTTAAGAAATCCTTTGATAGTCATCCCTCTGGCCTGCTGAGCATTTATTGACTTTTAAAGACATGACCTCAAAGACAAAATGAACCTAAACCCTAGACCTAGGACTTTTGACCTCCAGACAAGACAAGTAACCTTGAAAGAGTTTATTGACTGAAACAACTTGATCCAGCAGTGCCAAGAGGGGAATAAAGACACTGGCTCCTCCATCAGGGTTATGGCATGCCTAATGGAATGCAATGAGATGACACTGATGAGACACCTAATTATGCAAACGCAAAGAGTTTTGATCGCTGATGGAGGGCTACTAGACCGACTCTAATAGGTAGATCATTCACTTGAATACAATACTTCTTCCAGTCCTCTTGCTTGTATATATTCTACAGACAAGGAAATCATCCAGTCAATGATGATAGGAGAAGAACCATGGGAAGATTATCATCATCTTTTCCTTCTTCCAAATTCCAATGAAGATTATTCATATGAGCTAGTACACCCTTCGATTGTAGATTTCTTCTCAAATTCTGTTAGAATAGATTTGGTAGATTATGAGCGTAATTTGTCTAACATAGAAGAAACCTTTTCTTTAGACATTTCGACCAAGCCTAACATTGTAGAAAACATTCATGTTGGCAAATCTTGTTCTCCTTCGGAACTCGATATATATCGTGCTCTGTTTTGTGAATTTAGAGATATATTTGCATGGTATTATGAGGAGATTCCAGGCATTGATTCAAGCATTGTTGAACATCCAATCAAAATGTACCCTAATGTCAAACTAGTACAACAACGTTTCCGACCTCTACATCCAAGGAAAGCTGCTGCCATTAAAACAAAGGTTGAAAAACTTTTGCGTGCTAGCTTCATTTACCTTGTACCTCTTACAGATTGGGTCTCAAATATTGTTCCCATGATGAAAAAACAAGGAACAATTCGAGTATGTGTTGATTACCAGGATGTAAATAAAGCATGTCCAAAAGACAATTATCCTACACCCTTCATCAACTAGATTAGTGATGAATGTGCCAGATGTGAAATCTTTTCATGCAAGGATAGATTTTCTGGCTACAATCAAATCAATATCCTACCATAGGATTAGTCAAAAATTGCATTTATTTGTCCCTGAGGCACATTGGCATATAGGAAGTTACCTTTTGGTTTGAAGAATGCAGGGGCTACCTTTCAGAGTGAAATTAATTATGCCTTTCATGACATTAAGAATATTGTACAACCATATCTTGATGATTCACGAAAGTGGACTGATCATCTGCAGCATCTTAGAGCAATATTCTTACGGTGCCGACACTAGAAAATAAGGCTTAATCCTCATAAGTGTGTGTTTTGCATTGGCTCTAATTGATTGATTGGATTCTTGGTTTCAAAAGATGGAATTTGACTCAATCCAACTAAGGTTCAGGCAATACTTGACTTGCCTCCACCTTCGAATTTGTTTGAGTTACAGAAACTTCAAGGGAAGGCAAACTTTTTACAGAGGTTCATTCCAAACTATGCTCAAATGGATAAGGTTTTACTCATCTATTGAATAAAGATGTACCCTTCCATTGGGATCAGGTTGCACAAGCTTCCTTTAGTGCTCTTAAATATTCCCTGCTTAGAGCATCATTAATGTATGCCCCAAACTATCAACAAGACTATTACTTGTACCTTGCCTCTGTAGATACAACCATTGGAATGGTTTTAGTCTAAGAAGAAGATGGAATAGAACATCCAATATATTATTTGAGCCGTAATCTCAATGATACATAAAGAAAATATTCTTATGTCGAAAATTTAGCTTTGGTAGTCGTTCAAGCTATGCAGAGGTTTCGTCATTATATTCTCCTGCGTAAAACTACAATAATCTCTCATTGCGACCCTATGACATACATTTTGTCACGTCAATTGCTAGGGGGAAAATATTCGAAGTGGATAGTTATATTGCAAGAATTTGATTTGGAATTTATTAAGTCTAAATCAAACAAATCGCTCGTATTTTCCAAACTACTTTCTGACCTTCCATCATCCTCCAATGATTTAACATTAAAAACATCAATCTTGGATGAGTCTCTTGTTAGAAAATTATATATTACAGAGCAATGGAACACATAAAATATTGCAGAAATATAAACACATAAAACACATAAAGCAAGAAAGACACAGATATATGTGGTTCACCCAGTTTGGGCTACGTCCACGGAGAAACAACGAGTCTATCTTTTTATATTATCCAGCAAACTGAAGAGATACAACCTACAATAGATTTGTTGTAACTCCCTCTTCGCTCTCAATCTCCTCTCTCTTCCTCACTCGGAATACAGATCTACACAGACGTAATACAATTCCGTCATATATAGTGAGGGGTTGCCTTCTAGGGAAAAAAACCCTAAATTAAACATAACTTCTACCATCAGATCTACTCCTAATGAACGGCCTAGATTGACTACGAAATTACAACATTTTACAAGGAAAATTTACATCTATTCTTAGCTTTGGGGGCGTTGCCCCCGATCACCTCGCTAGGGGGGGGGGGCTCCCAAAAGTTCACAGCTGCCCCCCTCGGACACCCCCTACAGTGAATACTTTATAGGCAATGTTGACGCCCCATTTCGAACTGGGGTCCAATGTAGCGATACTTTTGAATACAAAAGATAATACAGAAGATTACAGCAACTCTACTGTTGCTTCATTTGTTGGACAATGACTCCACTTTGGACCTAGCTGTTTCTCATCTTCTTCATCATACTTGAAGATCAATTGACACTAAGCGGATTCTTAGTTTCTCCCTGGTTACAAATTTTGTTAACATATCTACATGATTCTAGCTATTATGTATCATTTCTAGCTTCAATTGTTCATCTTCCAATGCTGACCGTATGAAATGGTACTTGAGCTGTATATGTTTAGTCTTGGAATGAAATGTAGAGTTCTTTGCAAGATGTATGGCACTCTAGTTGTCACTGTATAACCTACCCAACTCCTGTTTCTTACCCAACTCATCTAGAAACCTTTGTAACCAAATCATTTCTTTACTAGCCTTTGTAGCAGCAACATACTCTTCTTCTGTTGTTGAGAGTGCAACAACACTTTGAAATTTTGAGACCCAACTGACAACTGTTCCACTTATAGTAAACACATACCCTGTTGTGCTCCTCCTGTTATCTCTATCACCTACCATGTCTGCATCAACATATCCATGTAGAGAAATGTTTGAACCACCAAAACATAATGTTTGATTTGTGGTACCTCTCAAATACCTGAGAATCCACTTCACATCCATCCAATGTTCTTTTCCTAGATTGTTCATGTACCTACTTACAACTCCCACTACATGTGCAATATCAAATGTTGTGCAGACCATTGCATATATTAAGCTTCCAACTGCTGATGCATATGGAACTTTAGACATATAATCCATGTCTTCTTAGGTCTTTGGGCACATTTCCTTATTAAGTTTGAAATGGCTAGCAAAAGGTATAATAACTGGTTTTTCATTGTGCATATTAAATCTTTTCAACACCTTTTGTATGTACTCATTCTGAGACAATGTTAATTTGTGATTTTTTCTGTCTCTAGTTATTCTCATACCAAGGATTTGTTTTGCAGCTCCCAAATCCTTCATTGCAAATGATTTTGCCTATTTTCTTTTGAGCACATTTATTTCCTACATGTTAGAGCCTGCAACAAGCATGTCATCTACATACAATAACAATATAATATAGCTACCATCATTTTGCCTTTTGAGATAAACACAATGATCAAAGTGACATATAGTATAACCTTGTTCAGACATAAACCTGTCAAATTTTAGATACCACTGACTTGGAGCCTATTTTAAGCCATACAATCTCTTCTTCAACCTGCACACTAGTTTCTCCTTCCCTTTTACCTCATATCCTTGTGGATGATGCATATATATCTCTTCCTCCAAATTCCCATGGAGAAAGGCTATCTTTACATATAACTACTCAAGATGAAAATCTTCAACTGCTACTAGACTTAAAATAGTTCTAATTGAAGTCATTTTCACAATAAGAGAAAATATCTCATCAAAGTCTATACCCTTTTTCTGTACAAACCCTTTCACCACAAGTCTAGCTTTATACCTTTTTCTAACTCCATCTTCTTCCTTCAACTTGTAAACCCATTTATTTTGCAATGTTGTTTTACCTACAGGCAACTTGACTAAGTCCCAAGTCTGGTTATGTGCTAAGGAGTCCATCTCTTCTTTCATGGCTTGCTCCCACTTCTTCCTGGTTTTCTACTGCAACTGCTTCTTCATAAACATTCTGGTTCACTAGAATCAGTCAACAATACATAATATAATGAAGGAGAGTATCATTCAGGGGGTCTACTTATCCTGGTAGATCTTCTAACACCACTTTCAGGTGTTTGAAGTGCTTGTTGTTATTGTGGTTGTTGGTCTAGCTATTGATCATTATGATTTTTAGGCACCATCACTCTTCCTGTGATATCGTCAAGCACCGTGTATTCTATATTTTCTTTTTCTTGTTTGCTTTCCTGCAATTGATTCTTATACGAGACCTTTTCATTGAATATTACATCTCTGCTCCTAATGATTTTGTGTTTTTCATAATCATAAAAGCGATAACCAATATCATTAACACCATATCCAATCAAGGTACATTTCTTTGATTTTTCTTCAAGCTTTGTTCTATTTTCTTTATTAATATGGACAAAGGCTTCACAACCAAAAGTCTTTAAAAAAGATTACTTTACCTTTTTATCTGTCCATGACTCCTTTGGAATACCACCATCCAAGGAACTTGAAGGCCTTCTATTTATTAGATAAACAACAATATCTACAGCATATGCCCAAAATTGTAAAGGCAATCATGCATGCAATCTCATGCACCTTGCAGCTCCATGATTGTCCTATTCATCCTTTCTAACACACCATTTTCTTGTGGTGTTCCTGGAACTATATTCTCTCTACAAATTCCATTCTCTAAACAATACCTATCAAACTCTTTGCTGCAATATTCACCTCCATTATCTGATCTAAGACACTTCAACCTTTTTCCTGTTTCATTTTCAACCAAAGCTTTCCATTTCTTGAAAGTATCAAATACATCAGATTGATTCTGAATACAATAAATCCAAGCTTTTCTAGTTGCATCATCAATAAAGGTAACATAATAACAAGAGAAAGCGAGAGATGATACCTGAGCAAGTCCCCATACATTTGTATGCACAAGCTCTAATTTTTCATTCTTCTTTTTTTTCCCAACTCTGAGAAATCTAACTCTCTTTTGTTTTCCATAAATGCAATTCTCATAGAAATCCAAATCAACATTCTTCAAACCCAACAACAAATTCCTTGAGTGAATAATCTTCATCCCCTTCTCACTCATGTGTCCGAGCCTATGATGCCATAATGTTGCATCTACTCCTTTGGAAGTTAAAACATTAATAGAGTTAGAAATACCATTGTATAAATACAATGTACCAACCTTTTCACATTTTACTATTACCAGGGCTCCTTTGATGACCTTCTAAGCTTTATCTGTGAAAGTTGTCACACAACCTTCACCACCTAACTGCCCTATTGAAATGATATTTTTCTTCAGATCTGGAAGATGCCTTACCTCCTTTAGTAGCCATTGTTTTCCATTCTCTTGTTTTACCAGAACCTTACCCATTCCAACAATTTTACAGGGTTTATCATCACCCAAATGGACTTGTCCAAAATCTACTTAAACATAGCCATGAAAATATTTCTTATCAGGTGTGGCATGGAATGAGGCCCCTGAATCTACCACCCAGGAATCAGTAATATTTTCGAAAGAAAGAATCAAAGCATCTTGTAACACCTCACCTGTCACATTTGCTTCATGATTGTTTTCTTGTTGTGCATCTCCTTCTTTTCCCTTCCGAGACTTGTAGTCTTTCTTCAGGTGTCCTTTCCTCTTTCATTTCTAGCACATTATCCCGAATCTAGACTTAGATCTACATTTTCTTGACATACTACGGTATCCTAGGCTATTTCCTCTTTCCATTTTTCTTCCCCTAGTCTCTGCAGTCAAAGCATTACTAGATGTCTCAACAGAGCTTTTCTGTCGCATTTCCTCGCTAAGGATTGCACTAATAACATCATCAAAATTTAAAATACTAGATCCAGAGACAAAGTTACTAATGGCCATAACCAAACCATTCCAACTTTCTGGCAATGAGCACATAAATAAAAGAGCCCTAACTTCATCATCAAAATTTACCCCTACAGAACTTAACGGACTTGTAACTGTATTAAAATCATTTAAATGATCAGCAACAGATGCACCTTCTGACATCTTCATATTAAATAAATGCTTCATAAGAAATACCTTATTTAAGGCTAAGGGTTTTTCATATAGTTTGGCCAATGCCAAAATTAAACCCTCCATTGCCATTTCCTTTGAAATATTAAATGCTACCAACACCGCTAGGCACAATTGTATTATTCCAAGTGCCTTTCTGTCGAGAATATTCCATTTTGTGTCTTTCATACTCGTTGGCTTATTTGTCTTTCAACTCAATGGTAGGTACAGATCTCTCTGATATAGATAATCTTCCATCTGCATCTTCCACAGATGGTAGTTTTGGCTATTGAATTTTTCGACCCTAAACCTACCATCTCCGCCATTGCTCTCACTCGAACTAGGAACCCTTCTCTCCTGCTAGTTTACCTGCCAAATAGACCTTTGGCTGTAATACTAGTTGTTAGAAAATTATATATTATAGAGCAATGGAACACATAAAATATTGCAGAAATATAAACACAAAAAACACATAAAACAAGAGAGACATAGATATACATGGTTCACCCAGTTTGGGCTACGTCCATAGAGAAATAATCAGTCCTTCTTTTTATATTATCTAGCAAACTGAAAAGATAGAACCTACAACAGATCTTTTGTAACTCCCTCTTCGCTGTCAATTGGGTTTGGTTACAATAGGGTATTTTTTTACTATAGGTGGAACAACTGTCATTTGGGTCTCAAAATTGCAAAGTGTTGTTGCACTCTCAACAACAAAAGCAGAGTATGTTGCTACTATAGAGGCTAGTAATGAAATGATTTGGTTACAAAGTTTTCTGGATGAATTGGATAAGAAGCAGAAGTTGGGTAGGTTGTACAGTGACAGCCAAAGTGCCATACATCTTGCAAAGAACTCTGCATTTCATTGTATAACCTTCCCAACTCCTACTTCTTACCCAATTCTCTAGAAACCTTTGTAACCAAATCATTTCTTTAATTTTATTTTGAATTCATTGATTCTAAATCAAAGAAATATCTTGTATTTGCCAAACTACTTTCTGACCTTCCCTCATCCTCCAATTATTTAACAGTAGAAACATCAAGCTTGGATGAGTCTCTGTTTCTCATTTCATCAAGTGATCCATGGTATGGGGATATATTGATCTATCTCCAGACCCAAGCTTTCTGGCCCGATACCTCTCGCTCTCAAAAACAACGTATCTGATACCAAGCCAAGAATTATTAGGTAGCATGCATTTTCAGAGTAACTAGCTCAGGTATCTCATTTCTCTGGAGAAGGGTTGTTAATAGCAGTACTTCCTAAGCATTCATAGGTGCCTCACTCATGAGGAGGCTGAGAAAGATTTAAATGAATCTCATTCAGGTGCTTGTGGTGGGCATTTGTCCAGATATGCAACAACATAGAAAATTCTCCACGTTGGTTACTTTTGTCCAACAATATTCAAAGATTGCATAATTGTTGTCAGAAGTTGTCATGCATGTCAAATTTTCGATTGGAAAGATAGATTACCACCTGAACCTTTGCATCCAGTAGTTTCTGTTAGACCATTCGCTAAATGGGTCATTGATTTTATGACACGTAACCCCACCTCGACCAGGGGGCATGGGTATATTATAGTCGTTGTTGACTATTTTACCAAATGGGCTGAGGACATGCCTACATTAAACAACAGTGGCGAAATGGCTGCATTGTTTTTCTTCAACCACGTGGTTGCCAGGTTTGGTGTACCACAGACGATGGTCATAGATCATGGGTCGCATTGTCGCAATCACATGATGGTTGAGTTGACTGCCAAATTAGGACTGTCACATGATAGTTCTACTCCATATTATCTGCAAGCTAATGGACAAGTTGAGGCTATCAACAAGGTCCTTAAGCATATGTTACAACAAATGATTAGAGTTCATAAAATAAATTGGCATTTAATCCTGTACTCGGCTTTGTGGGCATATCGGACCTTAGTGAGAAATGATATCGGATTCACACCCTTTTAGTTGGTGTATGGTTTGGAAGCAGTCTTGCAATTCAATGTGAAATTTCGTCACTCAAACTCATATTTGAACTGCTACGTGACACTTCTAAGGAAGAAGTGTGTTTATTGGAATTAATACATCTAGATGAAACCCGACGTGATGATGCATTGGCTAATGAAGCACATAAGAAACGGGTAAAGGCACAATATGATCAAAATGTCAAGCGTCGTTTCTTTTAAGAAGGTGACCTAGTCCTGCTTTATGATTAGGGGTCTGATAAAATTGGAGAAGGAAAATTTGAACTGGTTTGGAAGGGCCCGTATATTGTTAAGCATGTTTTGACGAAAGGTGATTATGAGTTAGTAGATTATGACGGAATTCCATTGTCTAAGCCCAGAAATGGGTTGTACTTAAAACATTACTATGCTTAATTAAGTATGGTAAAACTCATGTAAATATGCTTGGATTGCATGTGTGAGTATGTTTCTTTTAGGGTTTTTATTTGGTTAAGTAATCCACTTTGCATTTTTTGCAGATGTCGAACTTTTCAGAACCATTTTTTGGTTATTACGATGCTGCTAGTCGTAGTATGCAGAACCTGTCTTCTACAACATGGGTTATTTTCACTCCAAGTGGTGAGTTAATGACTTTTAGAGGGATTTGTATTGGTCGATCGAAAAACAATATCACTGAGTATAACATGTTGATTGAACTTCTCCCTTATGCCATTTCACTAGGCATTTGCTGAATCATCATTAGGCTGGATTCACAGCTCATTGTGCTACAAGTTACTGGCTTTTATACTATCTAAAACCCAAGAATTCATCGTATGTTCCTTTGATTTCATATTTTGGAAATGTATTTCTAGCTTATTCAATATCAACATATCTCAAGAAGTCTAAACACATTAACTATGTCTCTAGAAAATTACGTGTTAAATAGACATTTGCAACATCTGTAAAGTAAAAAATTTCAATTAGCATCATCAGTTGAATAGGATTGCATCACTCAATCTTAATAAAACCCTGAAAGTAAAGTAGATAATTGTAAAATAATTTACAAACAGTTTGTGTCCAAGACAAAAATTGGTCATCTGACCCAAAAACTAAAATGTATGCAGAAAAGCATCTTAGTAAACTACTGTTGCTCATGATAGCAGGCCACTGCCTATGCTATCATGCGCAAGAGTCTCATTCAATGACCTGGCACACTGATGGTGTGGTGTTGTAATCACATAGGTAGCTCCTCGATCCAAACATTTAGAATGCACAGGGTTAATCCTTCTATGTGATCTTGCAATTCAGCCAAAGTCTCGGCCAAATCCAAGTCTCAGAGAACCGCTCTCCCTACAGGTCTCTATGCTGGATTAGCTACATTTTGTGGGTCTCCCACAGGTTTAATAGGTCCGATATCTATATACATAAAAAATTGATTTTAGTCTTGGAAATAATCAAAAGCATAAAAAATGAGAAAACTTAAAAATTTAAAAACACTTGGTCAAACAATTTACCAATAACACCCCACATTTCTCCAGTTGGTAGTGGTAACTCTAGATCGCCACGGAAATCCATTCTTGAATATGGATATTCTGTGAAATTCATCTCTTGTCGATTGAACCATTCAAAGAATGTAGGAGTAAATACAATCGAAGAATGGGCACCATGCCTAGCGATTAGATCTGTCCATCTCTGCATTCGTGGGTCTCTCGATCTAGATACACCTAGTGAAATAATTTGTGGTGGCAAGAGAGGAATTCCTTCCAAGGCAAAAGAAATTGTGATTGATCCATAGCCAAAATTCTTGATCTTTCCTCTTTTCACCATGGTCAGTTGCTCTTTCACAGATGAAAAGATAGCACTGCACTAGTTGAACACTTTTGGCTCTAAACATTCTAAAGCATACTTCATGTATGATTTGTTGGCCAAATGAAGCGTGGAACTACCAGCCAATCTGGCAATGGTAAAAAGGGTCATCCTTAGTGGTAAATCACTAACATCCTTGATAAGTATCCTTTCGTCTCTGCTAGGTTGGGCACCCTGCCTATGTAACTGTCGCACATAATCTTTCACTGGTCTACCCCCGTGGGAAGTCCTATTGGTGAAATGGGGCACCCTGCCTTGACAGTACAGTTAGGAAGTTATATCATCGATGGTAAAAGGGACCTCTTTGTCCTGAATGTGAAAGGACTGATTGGTCGGATCCCATGATTGAACAAGGAATCGTAGAAGATCCATTTGCTACCGCATGTTGGATAACTGGAAATACTTGAGTAACCTACAATTTCTTAGGGCCTCGACTATTCCTTGATTACTCAAGGCTATGATATCTTGTTCTTCATGTTCTCATTCTCTCCATATGATTACCATTTCAATTCTTGAATTGGAAAAAGAAACCCTAGGGACCTCAAAACCCTAAAATGTTCTTGACTAAAATAGGAGATAAAGAGAATGAAATGAAAGAGAACAAAGTTAGTTCCTACCTAGTCCAAACAGCACAAGGAATGATCCCCTCAATCCTACGCAATCAACTGGTGAACTTCGGGAAAAAAATTGCTCCAGAGATCAGAAGGTAAAAATGAGATGGTGAAAATGAATGGTAAGAACCAATTTTTATGTTGATTTCTTTCACATTAATCAAGTAAACATTGGTTTTCATTTATTTAATCCATGAACATGTATTGTTTCATCTATTTGATGTCATCTTGAGTAGGATTAACAACTAACAAGCAGTTATGACATGATTACGTGTAAATTGAACATCTTTAAACACAAAGCAAACTTTTATCGCTTTTTCGAGCTTTGTTAAAAATGAAAAAGGAACCCCCCGAAGTCCTCTTTAAGCTCTTTTTAGACTCTCTAAACATGAAAAGATTGCCGAGTGTTTGTCGTTTCTTACTTGTTAATGGATTAGAATCGATATCTACTCAGTACAGTTTACCCCTTCTTCGGGATGAGTTATATTAACTATGAAAAAAGTACTCGTTGATCAAACATGATCAATAGGTTCTCTCTTGTATTGTTTTATGCTTTTCCAGACTTGAGAGACAAATATACAAAAAATAACTTGTGGAGTTTTCTTTTAATCCCTTTTCAAACTCTCTAAACATGTAAAGGACCGAGTTATCTTTGTTGTTAAACTCATTAAAAACATTAAATAGCGATAAAGTTGTCCATCTAGAAAAGACCAATTTTCACCTTTGCTAGACTCTTTAAAACATGATATAGTGATGGATTCATCTGAAGGGTGGAATTATACATCAAGCATATGTTATCCTCCTCAATCTTGATAAAAATAAAGAGGTACTGGTCAGAAATGACTAGGGAAAATGGGAAAAATCCGAGAACACTTTATGGTAGTAGGTTTCTCTTGAACATGACACTTTCACCTCATCACCATGACTATGTGGGTTGGGTCATTCAGCTTGATGGTTATCACACCGTTGGACTATCATACCATCCATCACTTTATTTTGGGTCAATGCTACCAATTCACTTCAGTGTCACTGATATGTTCAAGAGAAGTTATTCAGTTCAAAACTTCATCCTTTACAATAAAATAAACCTTCATTTTCATGCTCGCTATTCTTGAACCTTGTTCCGTCAGTCAATGTTTCATCTCAAAAATCATTTACCTTGTTTTGTGTCATTGATGTGGGATACATCAAGGCCCTCCTGTGATGAGTCTCTTCTTGTTGACATCATCACATCATCCAAGAAGTTAACTGAGAAACACCCCTTTAGTACCTTGAGGCTTACATACATCAATGGAAGGTTTCTCGCTTCCGGTGATAGGTTGAGATCACTGGCCTTCAACCGAAATACTTTGTATGGTGTTCGATGTCAAATCATTTATTCACACCATGAAAAATGTATTGTAGTACCTTGAGGGTCATTATCATTATCAGTGATTCCTCTCATGTTTGTTAATGGCTTACATCATTGGCTGGTAATCAGATGATGTCTCTCCATGTTCGACTTCAGATCATCTATTCACGTGGTTAGACTTGTACTTAAGTGAAGGATTGGATGATATTGAAGACCCCAGATCTAGTTCCATCCATCCGGGCTGCAATATATTTTTTAGGAGTGCTATATCAAATGTACAGTGGCCTTACATTCTATTAGTGTCAGCGTTTGCAACCTTCCTCCAGTGATCAAATATGCTCTTACAAAGTGGTCTTAGAGTGTCAAAGTCAAATTTTGTCATTTCAGTGAGTTTTCAATTAAAATTTGTTCACTAGGTATTAGGTCTAAGGTTTGTTTGCACTCCTTTCAACATTGTCCAAAGGTAGGTCTATGTCACCATTCAGCTGAGTGTACCATCATTCAAAGAGTTGTCATCATCATTTCAGGTTTCAATGGGTCGTTTTACACCTTGTTCATACTTCAGTTGTACTTGGGTAAGACTCATTTCCCTCTCCTAGGGTTTTGAAGGTAATTTCTCTTGGATGGTCAAATCATCAATAAAACTTGTATCCTGATGTTCATACACCTTCCCATATCCTTAATGTACTTATTAAACACTTCCCATTGCTGATATCCCTCAAATTCCTCATTTTCCCACAAACCCTAGTTTCTAGCTACAATTTGACAGTTTTCTAGGCTAGGCTTGTGTTTAGCCCTTTTTGACCCCTTCCCCTCACTAAATATTTGAAATTATACTTTCCCCTATTTCCTAACATCTCTCCCTACTTCCCAGAATTTTCTCAAGAATTTATAAGCCTCTTATCCCCTTCATTTGACTTCATTTTGACAAATCCCCTGTTCCACACATTGGGATAGGTTTTACTCAAATGATGTTTCTGAGCAAGAAAAGATGAATTTGCATAAAGTGAGAGAGTTTTTTTCCACAATAGGCCAAGGAAGAAAAACCTCCTTCATGTTTTACATAGGTGTCATGGTTTTAGAGAAATGTCAAAAAAATACAGTTGCCTCAAGGGAATTGATGTACCTATGAAGTGACCTTTGGAAAATCAAGATTTTTCCTAGCTTGGTTGGAAAAATGACTTGTTTGATGCATTAAATCATAACTAGACATAAGGAGCTTTCCAATGAGCTATCATGATCTCAATTTGGAGTTGAGGAAGACCTTCAAAAGTTGACTACAACAACACTCTTCCTTTAGGTAGAATCATTTTGCACATTTTGACCAGTCTTGGGAGATTTGACTTTTGACAGGGAAAATTAAACTCTAAATTGAAAAATTCAAGTTGTGGTGGAAGGTATACTTAATACGATTTCCAAAAAGCTATTTTGCACCCAATTTGGACATCAGGAGGACCTCCAAAACTTGATCTGAAAATGGCGCTACGCACAGAGTCAGTGGCGCTACGGACATAGGCATTTCCAACAAGTGCGTAGCTCCACCGGTGCTCGCTTTTGATTGGGACCTTCGTTTGAAGAAAACTTGACATTTTCGAATTCCTTATGAAAAGTTATGCATTCTCAAAAATTACTAGGAAATTTTAACAAGTTTTGGACCTCCAAAAGGGATAAAAACACCCAAAAAATGCCCTCTCTGCCACTTTTTGGCCACACAGGAAGCAGTCTTGGGAGATTGCAATTTTAGAGGGGAAAATGGACTCCAAATTTAAAATTAAAGCTGCTTTGGAACGTATACTGATAGGGCTTTCCAACTAGCTATCCTACACCTGATTTGGACCTCGGGAAGCTCTCCAAAAGTAGCTTGGAAAAAGCGATATATGTAGAAAAAATGACGCTACCCACAGGATGAAAAAGTGCCAATTTTGCTCAAAAACTCTGTTTTTCGCCTAGTTTTCTTCTAGTTTGAATTTTTCTCTCTTATGGTCAAATTCATGATGTGACATGATGTAAATTGATTTACTATGATGCAAAAATTATAAAAATTGACTTAATAAGGTAGATACATCAGTTATAGGTGGTTTAGAGTTGAATGAATTAGTTTCCTAGGTTTTGAGAGGCAAGTTGTTCCACTGCCTATTTTTGTGTTCCTAGTTTAGATATGGTTGAAACCACCCCTCTTATCATGGATTTGACCCTTGATGGATAGCACAGGTGGTTTGGAGGTATGTATCATGTGTCTTTTCAGTCATTTGTAATGGTTGGACTCTTGTGAATGCTTTGAGCACTATTGTACATCATCTTCGCAGTTTGGCAAGGAAATAGACTAGGGTTTGCAGCATTTTGTGGGATTCATGTGGTAATGTGAATTAGCATAGTTTCTTTATTAATCCATTAGTGATATTATGCTTATGTGTGCCATCATCTCTCTTATTCTTCATAACTAAATGAATCAAGTGTAAAAGGTAGAATCCATTGGTATTTCAGTGCTCTACCTTAGGGTTTATTTAGTTTTACATGTTTTCTATTGTCTGAAGAGGACTCGTGACATTTGCATGCCCTCTCCAGCTCCTCAGCAGTCTTTAGACTCACCATTACACTCATTTCAAAGTGCTAAAACACTTGCCTACCTCACCCCGCAGAAGCCTCTGCGAATTTGTGTTCATTTCCCGGACCCAAAGCTGCCTTCCTTGTCTGATCCAGAAACCAATCATTTAAATCAATAAAATTATTTTGTGAAAACATTACTAGTCTAAAATTAGCCTTTGTTTCAGTGATCTCAAG
Organism: Pinus taeda; assembly: GCA_000404065.3. NCBI lineage: Eukaryota > Viridiplantae > Streptophyta > Pinopsida > Pinales > Pinaceae > Pinus > Pinus taeda. Next base: position 142,522 of record APFE031172442.1, on the reverse strand, counting down.
CCTTCTTTGATATATTTTCATTGAGATTGACAAGGAGAGAGCTCTCTCTCGAGCTGGTAGGGATAGCTACTAGGCTAAGTGTGGTTTGATGTTAACCTAGACCTGCCTTTCTCAGCCTGAGGTAGATTTAGGCCCTAACATAGTAGAGACCATACTGGGGAATGTAGTTTTATGTTCCTCAGCAAAATGTATCAAGTTTAGATCTGATTGTTGATGGTGGACAACAATCAGTCACAATAAGGCTGAAATCATTCACGTGGCGACTCCAAATGAGTTTCGACATCAGATCCAAGGACTCCACTAGAGGATGAACTTGACCAGCAGAAACATGAAAGTACAATATGGAAAGATCAGGTATTCAAGTTGGAATTTCATTCAAGACATTTTGTTCTTTGTTATAAATTATTTCTTTTCTTTTCTCGAGAATGTCAAGAAGGCTTTGCAAAGTATATTGTATTCGAGAAATGATCCTCGGCCTCCATTTGATTCCTTCTCTTTGAATATTGTGAATACCAAAGATTTTCATGCCTTTGAGTTTGATCAAGACCCTTTTTCTAAATATTTTGATGACCATCTTCAAACTGATGAGCCTCAAGAGACCAATACTGATTCTATACCTTCTGTACATACCCTTATACCTTGTAAAATTCCAGATCGATATAAGCCTCTAATTTTACCTCCTATATCCTATGCTTTCCCAAAAAATCATTACTGATATCTACCAAGATTTGATGGTGACTATAACAACATCACTGCTGAGAGATATCTATTGAATTTTGAGTCCTTTCTTGACCTTTTCAAAGTTGATGAAGAAGATGTCAGTATTAGGCTTTTTTCTCTTTCTTTGCAAGGAAAAGTCGAGAGTTGGTTCAAAACCCTACCTGATGCGAGCATGTCAAATTTCCAGCAGTTCGTAAAAATTTTCCTCGATAGGTGGGTGGTCAGACATAACCCTTTCTTGATTATAGAAGAGTATAAACAGCTGAAAAGATTGCCAGGGGAGATAGTACAATAGTTTTCTGCTAGGTTTAACCAAGTTTATTTTTCGATGCCGGTTATATAAGACCTCCTCCTCAATCTGCTCTCTTGCACTAACCAGAAGCCTTTGATCTAGAAATGGAGTTTCAGCTGAGGGAAAGGAACCTTGCAACACTTGAAGAGATGCAGAACCATGCAGTAGATGTAGAGGCTCATTTGCTGACCAGAAGGGAAAATTTGAAGGAAGAAGAGATGAAAAACATAGATCCAGAGGAATTGACATCTTTAGAGGTAAAGCTTGACATTTTGGTAAGTGCAGTGGAAGAGATGATGCAAAATATCACTGCAAGGAATGATTATGATGTTCAAGCCCATGGCTCGTTGATTGAAGAAGAACAAGTTGTTGATCCAAAACATTTTGTTTCTTATCCCAGTTGTCACAGATTTGATAATGATTGTTTTATAGATCATCTTGGAGAAGATAGATCTATTAATGTGACATGTGTGCTTGATGATGTGTTTTATACTGATGATTTTCCTCACTTGGATCAATATGATGATGATTATGTTCTCGAAACAGAAGCTAGTCTTGTAGACAAATCAATAGCTAGTTTGTGGAAGAGGAAGATCACTTTCAACAATTCAAGTATATTGATCAGCTGTTACATATCAGCTATGGAAATGATGAGAAAAGTGCAGCAAATGTTGAATTAAGTGAAGGATATTTTCCTTTTTTTCTTGCTTCGTTTCAGTTAATCAAAGACAACTTCCATGCAATCAGAAGTCAATCATTGATAAGTTTTGATCTGAACCATCTTGAGGGAAATGAAAACCTTGTTCAAGCCTTTTCATATCCAGAGTTGTAGCCTTCGAATGCCATTGATTGTCAAGTTGCAAATGAAGACTTGGAAGTTGGAACATATGATGAAATGATGCAAGATGATTCCATACCATTTTGTTTTGAATCATTTCAGTTTTTGAAGGATAATTTGCATAGTATATCTTCAAATGGGCAGACTGTAGAAAATCATGCAATGTCATTAGAACCAATAGAAAATGGGTTGCAATATTCTTTTCAAGTTTTTCATGATCCAATAGTTGATGTGTTGGATGATGTCTACGGTCAAAGTCGTTCTCCACTAGCTAATTGTGAGCTTGAAACAAGTATTGATACAAATTTGATCCGACAACCAGTTTCTTTGTCATTTTCAGCAGGAGTCTCGTCACAAAGCTCAGATGAAAGTTTTCATTCATGGTACGAGGAGAAGAAAAGTAATCCATTGGATGAGATAAGTCCCAGTGTGCATGAATTTCAAGATCCTTATGCAGAGTTTTTGGAGTCAGATAAAGAATCCATATCATTCAACGGATTTGTTTACAAGTTTTCATGGGAGTTGCATTTTAGTAGTTCTTTCTTGTTGTTCATAAGCAAGCACTTGTGGAGAATGCCAACAGTAGCTAGAATACTTACTTGGTTGCATTGGTTGTTTCATTTCACTTGATCAGGTAATGAATGGAATAGTTAGAGTAGGTTTTATTGAATAAGCTCCATTTTGAGCATATTTTCTAGTTTGTCAGTTGTGTTTTAGTATTGAGTAAGTTTGTGTTGGCAAGTTGTCAGTTTTCTGTCATGCATTTCAGATTGAGTTTTTGACTCCATGCCTAATGGATAAGGCATTGGTCTGCTCTCCCAAAGATCTGTGGTTCTTGGCACCTCTAAGGAGCTACCATCCCCATTAGAGCCAATGTTAGTGTCAGTGTTTGTAGCCTTCCTCCAATGATCAAATATGCTCTTACAAAGTGGTTTTAGAGTGTCAAAGTCAAATTTTGTCATTTTAGTGAGTTTTCAAGTAAAATTTGGCCACTAGGTATTAGGTCTAAGGTTTCTTTGCACTCCTTTCAAAATTGTCCAAAGGTCGGTCCCTGTCACCATTCAGCCATGTGTACCATCATTAAAAGAGTTGTCATCATCATTTCAGGTTCCAATAGGTCATTTTACACCTTGTTAATAATTCAGTTGTACTTGGGTAAGGCTCATTTCCCTCTCCTAGGGTTTTGAAGGTAATTTCTCTTGGATGGTTAAATCATCAATGAAACTTGTATCCTGATGTTCATACACCTTCCTCTATCCTTAATATACTTTATTAAACACTTCCCATCAATGATATCCCTCAAATTCCTCATTTTCCCACAAACCCTAGTTTCTTGCTACAATTTGACAATTCTCTAGGCTAGGCCTGTGTTTAGCTCTTTTGGACACCTTCCCCTCACTCAATCTTTGAAATTTCACTTTCCCCTGTTTCCTAACATCCCTCCCTACTTCTCAATAATTTAGAATCCCCTTCTCCCCTTCATTTCACTTCATTTTGACAAATCCCCTGTTCCACACATTGGGATAGGTTTTACTCAAATGATGTTTCAGAGAATGAAAAAATCAATTTGGTGAAAGTGAGAGAGGTTTTTGTCCAAAATAGGCTAGAGAAGAAAAAAATCCTTCACTTTTTACACAGGTGCCATGGTTTTAGAGAAATATCAAAAATACAGTTACCTCAGGAGAATTGATGCACCTCTGAAGTGACCTTGGGAAAATCAAGATTTCTCCTAGCTTGGATGGCCAACTAACTTGCTTGATGAGTTAAATGATAACTAGACACAAAAATAATTCCAATGAGCTATCATGAGCTCAATTTTGATTTGAGGAAGACATTCAGAAGTTGATTGTAATAGCATTTTTCCTTTAGGCAACCTCATTTTGCACATTTTGACCAGTCTTGGAAGATTTGACTTTTGACAGGGCAAATGAACTCCAAATTGAAAAATTCAAGTTTTGTTGGAAAAAAGATTCAATAATATTTCCAAAAAGATATTGTACACACAATTTTGAGATGGGAAAGGCATCCAAAACCTTATCTGAAAATAACGCTATGCACAGAATTAGTTGCACTACACACACAGGGTTTTCCAACAGGTGCGTAGCGCCACCGACGCTCGCTTTTGATAGGGAGCTCGATTTGAAGAAAATTTAGAATTTTTGGATTCCTCATAAGAATTTATGCATGCTTAGAAATTACTAGGAAATTTTGACAAGTTTTGGACCTCCAAAAGGGCCAAAACCCCCAAACAATGCCCTCTTTGCCACTTTTTGGCCACACAGGAAGTAGTCTTGGGAGATTACCATTTTGGAGGGGTAAATTGACTCCAAATAACAAAATTAAAGTTTTTCTAGAAAGTAGACTCATAGAGATTTCCAAAGAGCTATCCTACACCTTCTTTGGACCTCATGAATCCCTCCAACAATAGTTTGGAAAAAGCACTACGCACAGGATGAAAAAGTGCCAATTTTGCTCAAAAACTCTGTTTTTCACCTAGTTTTCTTCTAGTTTGACTTTTTCTTTCTTATGGTAAAATTCATGATGTGAAATGATGTAAATTGATATACTATGATGTAAAAATAATAAAAATTGACTTGATAAGGTAGATACATCCATTATAGGTGGTTTAGAGTTGAATGAATAAGTTTCCTAGGTTTTAGAGGCAAGCTATTCCACTACCTATTTTTGTGTTCCTAGTTTAGATATGGTTGAAGCCACCCCTCTTCTCATGGATTCGACCCTTGATGGATAGCACAGGTGGTTTTGGAGGTCTATATCATGTGTTTTTTCATTCATTTGTAAAGGTTGGACTCTTGTGAATGCTTTCAACACTATTGTACATCATCTCTGTAGTTTGGCAAGGAAATAGACCAGGGTTTGTAGCATTTTGTGTGACTCTTGTGGTAATGTGAATTAGCATAGTTTCCTTCTCAGTGATCCATTGATATTATGTTTATGTGTGCCATCATCTATCTTATTCTGCATAACTAAATGAATCAAGTGTAAAAGGTAGAATCCATCGGTATTTTAGTGCTCTGCCTTAGGGTTTATTTATTTTTACATGTTTTCTACCGTCTGAAGAGGACTCATGACATTTGCATGCCCTCTCCAGCTCCTCACCAGTCCTTAGACTCACCATTACACTCATTTGAAAGTGCTAAAACATTTTCCTACCTCACCCCATAGAAACCTTTGCAAATATTTGTTCATTTCCCAGACCCAAAGCGGCCTTCCTCATCGGATCCAGCAACCAATCATTTAAATCAATCAAATTCTTTTGAGAAAAAATACCTAGCCTAAAATTAACCTTCATATCAATCATCTCAAGCCTTCTTCGATATATTTTCATTGAGATTGACAACGAGAGAGCCCTCTCCCGACCTGGTAGGGCTAGCTACCAAGTTAAGCATGGTTTGATGTTACCTTAGACCTACCTTTCTCAAATTGAGGTAGATTTAGGCCCTAACACATTCATGGTCATCCATTCATGGGTCTATATTTGTAGATTACTATATTTTTACATGTAATGAAAGTTTATGAGTTGAGCATGGGTATGCCTTCCCTCAGCTAGTTCGTGAGAAAAAATCAAAGTATCATGATATTTGTATTGTAACTGATGCAGGTCTCCTCCATTTCGAAACCTTTTCTCCAAGTGGTAAAGCATATTACTCGACATGTTTATTTCTGACTTCATGTTTTAGGGGGCAACTGTTACAGGTCAATTTTGGCACATGAATCCCAACTTCCAAATCCGTATAATTAGGGTCCATCAATCCCTAATTCAGTTGTTTTTATTCCCTAATGAGGTCAACCTGCATCATGCTTGCCTCCCAAGAGTTTCCATGTTACCATTCATCCAAAAAATCCCCCTATGGAGATTAGCATAGATGGCCCTTTATCAGGCTGCATTGCAATGCAAGAACTGCACTAACTAGGTGCACTGGAGTGCAGTTAGCCTTTGTTTCACCTGCATTAAGGAAATTGTAAAGCTGAAAGAAACAATGGTGGGGGTCCAAGTGGATTTGTCGAGTGACCACCAATATCCACCTGGATCACTCACCCCCTTAGGAAGCAATGATCCTCATTGCATTGAGCTCCTCCATGAGATGAGGAAACTTCTGTTGAACTTGGTACCTAGTGAATCACTTGCCCTGGTGAAGGAGATGCCCTATGTTGACAATTTGATACAGTTGGATATTCTGTTAATGACTGTGTTTGATCTGTGTGTCCATGATTTCATTAGTTGCAACTTTTTCCGTGAAATATGGATTTAACTCTGCGGGTGTGAGTTGTTTTGCAATGTCAGATGTGTCTAGTAATGGTGGAAAGTATAGCACAATGCGGTTCACATTGAACACTAGGTGCGGGCAAAGGAATGGTGGAATGCTAAACTCAAATGCATTATCTCCCACAACCTTGGTAATGGTGTAAGGACCATGTCAGAGTGGTCTGAGTTTTTGATAGGCTCCGGTAAGGCATTCCTTTTGCAAATGCAACCAGACTTTATCACCCACCTGAAACTTGTGTGGCACCCAATGTTGATCATGTCATTGCTTATACTTGGCATTTTATTTCTTCAAAATTTCATAGACCTACTGGTGAATATGTTGGATGTGCTCAATGAATTTGTTTGGCTTATCTATTTTGGACTGGACATGAGCCGAATCTGCGTGAGTAGCTGCAATTGGCATGGTCACATCAATGGGACATAGTGGCTAGAATCCCAAGCCCACTTGAAAAGGGTTATGGCGAGTAAAGATATGGAGAGCTTGGTTGTAGGTATGATGAACATAGGGGAGGATCTCATTCCATGTGCATGGATTCTTTGAGTCATACATGCACAAAATGTGTATGATCATCCTATTCACAATCTCTGTCTGGCCATCAGTGTGAGGATGGAAAACTGTGGACTTAGTGAGTTTTGTGTTCAGCATCAACCAGAGACTGGAACAAAATGTACGAAGGAACTTGATATCCTAATCTGAGATGATAGACCATGGGATCCCAAAGTGTACCCACACTCGCTCAAAGAAGAGTTTAGTAGTGGCTTCTGCTGTGGTATTCGTTTTATAGGTCATCATAATGGCCATCTTCGAGAACCTGTCGATGACAAAAAAACACAATCATTTCCATGCTTAGTAGAAGGAAGGCCCGACATGTAATTGATGCAAATGGATTCCAAAGGTTAACTAGGGGTAGACAGTAGGGTATAGACACCTTTCTTCTTGATGGTCAGTTTGGCAATAGCACAGGCAGTGCATGATCTGATGTACTTCCCGACATCCTATTGAAGTTTCAACCAATAGAAATACTTCTACAGTATTGCCACCATTTCCTTGACCTCGAAATGCCCACCAGCCCGACTGTAGTGTGCTTCCCAAATCATCTTGGCATGCTCACTTGAAGGAACATAAAGGTGACCTAGTTGGCATAATAGGGCATCCTGGAGGTGAAAATCTGGAACATGCTGACCCTCCAAGAGTGTGTGGTATGTATGGCCAAATTCTAGGTCTCTTTTGTAGAGAAGTGGCCAATCGGATGTCTTGTGCCCACAAGAGTTGAGCACAGTGGTTAACACCATGATCGATGGTTGAATGAGGAAATCTGCAACATTATTTCTACCTCCCTTCCTATACATGATATTTAAATGGAACTGTTGTAAGTATGTGGACCACCTTTGATGGCAATCATTCTGCAATTTCGCTTGGGTCTGTATGAACTGCAGGGGTTGGTGGTTTGTGTGGAAGACCATTTATTTTCCAAATGATCCAAGTGGATATTGGTGGCCACTTGCCAAGTCCACTTATAACCCCATCATTGTTTCTTTCAGCTTTTCAGTTTCCTTAATTGTAGCACAATTTACTATTTTTAGTAGTTTTTTGGGTCTTGAAATTCAGAGTCATTTTGAGGCCATAAATGCCATTTTTTGGGAAAATTTGGAGCAACAGGGGTCGATTTTCCAATGTATATCTTCCAAAATTTGTAGTTCTTAGATAGATCTTTCTAATGAGATATTGTGTACGTCAAACAGATATCATATGCCAAAGTTACGACCCCGTGAAGTTGATGTTCCAATTTACCCAAACGAGGCCCACAGTTTGGCATTTCATCTTCTAGGGTTAGGTTTTTGGATGCTTAGAGTCTTCCATTGTTTCTCAACAATAAATATGACTTTGAGCCTCATTGTACCACGGTTCAAAAGAATGTAGCTGCAACATATCTTCTCAGAGATAAGCTAACATCGCCCTAGCTAGTTTATTTCCATTTCTATTTGTAATCATATTTCAGTATTTTAGAGTAATGAAATGAAGTATTATTTTTGCTACATCTCTATATGTATGGTTATATCTATAATTTTTTGTGTTCATGTTTAAATCTAGATCAATGATAGTAGAGTATTCTACTCTTTCTCTGTCTTTCTTTGCATGTCCCCAATGAGGTCGGGATATAATGAGTTAGGGCTTGAACTAGTTGAACCTTTGCAAGACCAACCTCGCAAATCTCAACGTCCTCCCATGGCGGATGAAAATAAAGATGAGGGAGTAGGAGGTCCTATCAAAATCTTGCTCAAAGAGTCCCTCAAGTGTCAAAGGAATGCGATGATGGACAACTTTTCCCAGATCCTTCAGCGGCTACCCAGGGGGGACACATCTACTTCCAGCAGCTACTCTGGAAGCACCACACCCTTTAAGGTATAATTTAACTATGACATTCCCATATTTGAGTGTGATATAGATGCAGATGCCATAGATAAGTGGTTAAATCTACTAGAAGGGTATTTTTCTTTTCATGATTTTTCTGGCCGGGAAAAAATTACTTTCGCTCTTCTCAAAGTCACCCCCATGTCAAGGATTGGTGGGAAACCTACTGTGAGCAGAAGAATGAAAGTATAGCCTCACTATTTTCAGCTGCACCCACTTGGAATTCATTCAAGACTACCATCAACGAGCAGTACTACCCTGACGGAAGCTATGAGGATCAATACATAAAGTGTACCACGCTGTGTCAAGGAAAGGACCAAGACATGCCAGAGTTTACCAATAATTTTCATATGCTTTGCACAAAGCTGGGTATCAAGCATTCAGAGCAGAATTTGGTACTCAAATACCATGGATGTCTGCATAGATATATCCAAGAAGAAATATAATTCCTAAACATCTCCTCACTCGGCACGGAATACTGATATGTTGTCAAGATCGAGCAAAAGTTTAAACAGAAGAAGGGAGACCTTGGATCTACAAAACTGAAGCAAGGGAAAGGTGCCAACAAACTATAGAATAAAAGACAAATCCAAGGTAGGGTGGCCCAAGACAACTTGCCAAAGATGTAAGCAAAGAACAGTGCCACAAAGCCAAAAAATGACAAGGGAAAGTGATGTGAGTTCCATAAGAGCCCCACTCACAACACAAGTGGGTGTTGGGCCAAGCAGTCACTGGTGGCTGAGCTAAAGGTTTCAGAATCAGATGCATGTTTTGACTTTGAGTTAGAACCTGACAAGGGGAATGACAAAGGGAAGCATATTATCGATGCAGAGCCCAACACCATCGTTTCCACTCCCAGGAGGAGCATCTATTCCACTCCGAGGAGGAGTATCTATTCCACTCCTAGATGTGGGTAAAGGGCTCCCCGCTAGAATTAATTGTTGACAGTGGGAGCCAAAAGAACCTCATTTTGGTAGAGGTCGTGAAGTGGCTAGGCTTACCAACCACAGCACATCCAGAACCGTACACCATCGGTGGCTTCACTAAGGAAGGGATCTTCGCATGAGCCAGCAATGTCACCTTTTATACAACATCAAGCCCTTCACGGCTGAGGTATTATGTGACATTGAACCCCTTGATGTTTGTGATGTATTGTTAGGACAACCATACTTGTGGAAGTGATATGCTATGTATGAATCAAGGCCCCATGTTGTTATTGCTACTTTGGGAAATAAGTTGTACAGCATACCAGAGGTAGCACCGCCTACCACCATCTATTTGGTTATTGCAAAACAATCCAGTAAGCTCATTTCCAAAACTAAGAAATTTGTTTTCCTGATGATAACCCTTCAAGGAAAGAAGAAGACAGTGGCCACGACCTTTGCATTGTTTTGTAGTAACCAAAGAGACGGTGGTAGGCGGTGCTACCTCTGGTATCTTGTACAACTTATTTCCCAAGGTAACAATAACAAAACAGGGCCTTGATTCATGCACAGCATGTCACTTCCACAAGTATGGTTGTCCTAATAATACATCACAAATATCAAGGTGAGAAATTTCACACAATACCTCATTGGTGAAGGGCTTGATGTTGTATGTAAGGCAACACTGTTGGCTTACGTGAAGATCCCGTCTTTGGTGAAGCCACTTGATGGTGTACGGTTGTGTATGTGTTGTGGTTGGTAATCCTAGTCACTTCATGACCTCTATCAAAATGAGGTTCTTTTGGCTCCCGCTATCGACAATGAACTGTAGTAGGGAGTCCTTTACCCACATCTGGGAGTGGAAGAGACACTTCTCCTCCTCTAGATCTTCGGGTTAATCCTCCTTCTGGATCTTTGTGGTGGCAATGGTGGCATTGGCCTCGGCATCGATAATATACTTCTCGTTGTCATTCCACTTGTCAGGTTCTAACTCAGAGTCATAACATGCATCTGATTTTGAAACCCTTAGCTCGGCCACCAGTGACTGCTTGGCCCGACACTCATTTGTGTTGTGAGTGGAAGTCTTATGAAACTCACAACACTTTCCCGCATCCTTTTTCGGATTCGCGACATTGTTCTTTGCTTGCAGCTTTGGCATGTTGTCTTGGGCCACCTGGCCTTAGCTTTGTCCTTTATTCTACGGTTTGGGTGTAGCTTTCCCTTGCTTCAGATTCATAGATCCAAAGTCTTGCTTCTTCTATTTAAACTTTTTCGCGATCTTGATGGCATATTGATATGCCATGCCGAGCAAGGAGATGTTCAGGAATTCTATTTCTTCCTGGATGTACTTGTGTAGGCAACTACGGTATTTGAGTACCAAATACTACTCTGAATCCCTGATACCCAATTTTTTCCAAAGGGTATGGAAAATATTGGTAAACTACGTCAAGTCTTGGTCCTTTCCCTATCGCAACGTGGTCCACTTTATGTATTGATCCTCATAGCTTCAGACAAGGTAGTATTGCTCCTTGATGGCAGTCTGGAATGAATTCCAGGTGGGTGTCACTGAAAACAATGAGTTCGTACTTTCATCCTTCTGCTCATAGTAGGTTTCCCACAAGTGCTTGATGTGGGGGGCAGTTTTGAGAAGAGCGAAAGTAATATTTTCCCGGCTGGAAAAATCATGAACAAAAAAATACCCTTCTAGCATATTTAACCATTTATCAATGGCATCTGCATCTATCGGACCCTAAAATATGGGAATGTCAAGTTAAATTGTACCTTAAAGGGTGTGGCACTTCCAGAGTAGCTGCTAGAAGTAGATGTATCACCCCTGGGTAGCCACTGAAGGATTTGGGAAAAGTTGTCACTCATCACGTTCCTTTGTCACACAAGGGCCTCTTGGAGCAAGATTTTGATAGGATCTCTTAGTCCCTCGTCTTTCTTTTCATCTACCACAGGAGGCCGTTGGGATTTGTGAGGTTGTTCTTATAAAGGTTTGACTAGTTCAAGCCCTAACTCCTTATATCTCGACCTCTTTATGGACATGCAAGTAAAAATAGAGAAAGAGAAACCACTCTGATAGCACTGACCCAGATTTCAACAAGAACACAACAAATTATAAATATAACCATACATATAGAGATACAACATAAATAATACTTCATTTCATTACTGTAAAATATTGAAATATGATAAGAAATAAACTAGCTAGGGTGATGGTAGCTTATCTCTGAGAATAGATGTGGTGGCTACATGCCTCTTACTGTGTTACAATGAGGCTCGAAGGCTTATTTATTATTGAGAAACAATGGAAAACCTTAAACATCCAAAAACCTAACCCTAGATATGAAACACCCAACTGTGGGCCCTGTTTGGGTAAATTGGCACATCAATTTCCTGGGGTCGTAACTTTGGCATACGATCTTCGTTTGACGCACACAATATCTCGTTAGAAAGATATATCCAAGAACTACAACTTTGGGAAGAGAAACATTGGCCCATGGACCCACATTGCTCCCAGGTTTCCCAAAAATCATTATTTAGGGCCTCAAAATGGCTCCGGAAGTTCATGACCTGAAAAATTGCTAAAAATAGTAAATTGTGCTAGAATTATGGAAATTGAAAAGCTGAAAGAAATAATGGTGGGGGTCCAAGTGGACTTGGTGGGTCACCACCAATATCCACCTGGATCATATATTATTCCCACTCTTCAACTAAAGGTCCTAAAAGTCCTGTTGTAGTAGTTTTTGGTTTTGATAAGTTAGAATAAATTAGAAAAAAAATGAAAATGTATTTACAAAATTTTAAGATAGGATATGGACAAAAGCAATATTGAAGAATTTTTTTTAGGAAAATATTTTGATAAATATGTCCATATCAAAGAAAATTTTAGGGTAGATGCCCTAAAAAATGAAGATAAAATAAAATGTTAGGTTAGACAGAAAAGAAAAAGAATTCAACTCTGAAAGTGTTGCAAATCTGAATGCCACTACTTTGTTCTAAATTCAGTTTGAAAAATAATAGTTGTGCGTAGTTTGTTTAGATGCCACACTAGGTTATTTTATCCAAATATACAGTTGCATCATAATTGGATTTGTTTTAAATTAATTCTCATAGTTAGAAAATAAATTGGCTCAATAGTATAATTTGATTCAATGGAAGAAATAAGGTATAGAGATAGATTATTCATAAAAAGAAAATATTGGGTTGCTAGTTCAAATGCACTTTCAAAGGATAACTAAAAATGTTAGGAATAGAAGGGTAGGTAGAAATGTGAAAGTTTGAGATGCTGAAATGGTTATTTCCTAAAGATCAAAACATTGAAGGTGGGTAAGCGATGCACAAGTTCCCTGTGCGATACCGCTATCAACTATTCGATGAATCCTGATTGCTGACCGTGGGATAAATATCACATCGCATCATTCATGAGTGAATGAACCTTGGGCAGAAGAAAGTGTGATTTGCGATGTAATTGTCGACTATTAGATCTAGAGAGAGGAGATCAATGACATAGAGTGAAGTTGTTGTTCAATTGTTGTTCAGTTGTTGCTCATTTGCTGCTCAATTGTTGTTCAATTGTTGTTAAGTTATTGTTCAATTTCTATTCAATTGACCTCATGTGTCATTTTTAGAATAACCAAAGTTCAAACTTTATGTTATTTCATTCATATGTTATCACTTCATTCATTAAAACACCGGGACCCACAGCCACTGCGTCCGCCTACCATATCGCGACCCCACCGTTCATGCCCCGCTAACACGTTAAACGCCCTCCACCTCACCTCTCTTCCCGCACACTCCTCTGCAATCATACTGCCCACACTCCCTTTACGCCCTCATTAGCCATCCGAAGTTTATTGGCATGGGGGGGTGGGGAGGCGAAATGGGAAGTCTTTAATACTGCCTATATAAACCATAAAGGTACCTTTTAGTCTTTCGGGACTAAAATACCAAAACCACAAACCACTCTGTCTTACCCCCGAACATGGTATCCTTCATAGCCATTACCGCCAGCCCACGTCACGTTTCACTTCATGTCTCCTGTCCAATCATCTTCCACCTATCTGTTGCCCATTCATTTCCACTCCCACACATTTATAACCAAATGTTCATTAACTAACCCGTTGGATAATTAATGCATTTTTAAACATTCGACGTCACCCTCCCATTCCATTTTTCTATTTATAAACATTGTGTCATGCATTTCAATTTTTACATAGTTAACTTGTGCAACCAAGATTATTCTTCAAGCCCGCATGCTCATACAACTCAACCACTTGTCCTATTCGCAAGGACATCTTCCAGGTCCACTTGTCAGTTACCTATCTCTAGTCTAGTAACTCCTTTTACCATTTTTTTATTTACAGTCCACAGTTTCATTTAACAAAATGCCTCCTAAGGGAAAATCAATTATAGAAATTTCAAATCCTCTAATTCAACCACAAATCGATTTCCACCATACTCCATTAGTTAACAAGGATTGCAAAATCATTAAGACTTCTTCTCAATTTGATTTATTTGAAATTTATTGTTGTTGGGAAGAGCAGCTAATTGATGAGAGTCATGAAATTGGGCTCTGGGAATCCCAATTACCTTACTATATTTTTCCACAAACACATAGAGCTCTAGAGTTCATGAGAAAATGCCATGAATCCTATGATCTTAGCCAGAGAGCCATTATCTCACCCACTGGAGAAATTCTCTATCCTATTAATGTTGATTCAATTGAGAAAATGTTGCAGGCCCCTACCACTACACCAACTCATCCTTTTTCTCATGAAAACCTGATAGAATCTTATAACAAATTTGACTTTACCAGGAGATCCCTGACCCTGGAACTATTTTTAACAATTGGTAGTCCTCTACCAAAGAGAACCAAGCATATTACTACTATCCTACCCTATTTGCTGGGTTATCACTCTGATCGCTCTGTCAATGAAGCCATGCTTGGTTTTTTATCCATATTTTCTTCTGATTCTAAGCCTACTACTATTTATGATTTCAGTCATTTCATAGCTGAAACCATGCATGAGCAGTTTGTCAAATTTAACACTAAAGAAGTATTCAAGTATGCTTTAGTACTTGTGTATCTTTTTATATATTTTCAGGGAGACAAATTCCCATTTTCTTTGCAGAAACTTGATGAAGAAGGATTGCCATAGTCAGTGATTTTATGGACTTGAATGGGGATGAAGGTGAAAGAATAATTCACATATAAGTGGTTCATAGAATTGTTTATTCATCTATAGCCCTCAGCCTTATGAGTAGCACTCCATTACCAAGGATCAATGAAGAGATTGTCAGAGAAATTTAGTTCATAGATCAAGCTGCAATAGGACATTGGTATTGCTACCAGAACTACACAGAAATCAAGGTTTTTTGGATGAAATCAAGCATACATTTTTGGTAAAACCCACTTCTACTAAATATACCAATATGGATGAAATATACAAAAAGGTAGGAAAGATTTTTATCCCAGATAAGAAACGCTAGGAAGAATTAACAGATTTACTTGATTAACGATTATTGAACCACATTCAGTTTTTGAGGGAACAATCAGCTAGCTTCAACCACTTTTCAACTTTTTCAGTGATAGTCATCAAATAGCGCAACACCAAAGCAGTGCCAGACCATTAGACAAATTTATTTTTGATTATGTAAATAATCTACTTTTCTAAAAGAAGTTTATGATATTTTTCATCCTACTGTTGTACAAATAACTCTCTTCACGAGCTATTAAGGGTTGCACCCTTGAAGAAGCATTTCTAGACATCTAATGTAATTAATATTTCTGGATCATTAATACAAAGTGAAGGATTCTGAATCCTGTTGTACATAGTTTGTGTTTCCTGTAAGCTTTTACAGTGTCATTCATTATGTTTTTTCTTCATATACTTGTGTCTTGCAGAGATAAGTAGGTAGGAATAATTGTATTTCAATCTATTCCTATAAGCTTTCTGAAGTGATAATCTATAAAGAGAATGGATTAATGGACTATTTGTTTAATTAATTCCCTCAAAATTACTAAATCATCAACATCTTTTGTAAGCTGATGTGTATTTTTTCAAACCTTCAAACATAGTTTAAAGGTTTTCATGCTTATGATTACTTAGCTTTCAATTTGAAAAATGTGGCAATCATGTTACTTTTTTATTTCTCCTCATCATCATAAAAGCTATTTCATTGTGTAAATATTTATAGCAGCCCTATACTGAGATATTGATATTATTCAAGCAGTTAGGCACATCAATTCTATATCTGTTTCATCCATTGGTATCCCAAATTAAAAAAAAAAACCCTAAAACAATTATCTTAGATGCTCTCGCATAATAGCTGAACATTATTATCTCAGAGGTACAACATCAAACTAGCGCCGTTTCTAGGGACTGAAATTTCATTAACGTTTCCTAGGGCAATGATATGTATTCTATTCCCTTAAGATGATTAAAGGTCTAGAAAGGTTAACATCCTTCAACTAGCAACTCCGCTCTCCCAAATTGGCACCTTTTAAGTACACCAGATCTTGTTCAGAGGCCGACTTAGTTGATCCTCTGTCAGACCCTAAAAAAATTATGAGAAAAGCCAATTCTAAAAGGGGACATCAACCCTCTTCTTCTTGTTCTTCAGTAATGCAGTCTGAGGATTTATCATCATTTGATCCTTACAGTAACATTCCATCTAATCAAAATTACTCCCACCTATCACCTAAGGTTATTGAACTCTTAAACAGGGGAGTTGATTTTAAATCAACATCCTCATTCATTAATTTCAATCTCATCCATAACCCTCACTACCACTAGGATCACCTAAAATTTTGTTTGACTTGGGTGTTAATTTAGCAGAATACAAACCAACAGATTTTATATCCCCTACCACTTATTCTTTTCCCCCCACTTCTGGACAACCTGAAGCTTCTACTTCTGAACATATTGAAGAAACCTTCTCTATGTATTCAAATCCACTCTTTGAAACAAAGGAGGGTGGTCATCCATAGGTCTAAAGTTAGTTCTTAAGACTCCTTTGAGATCATTTAGGAGATCCCCTCCTTATTCACCTCCAACTAGTTCTTCAGCCCCTCAATCACCTCCTTCAACCCCTTCTTCATCTTCTTCAACTTCTTCATCCACACAAACACCTCATACACCATCTCCCACTATTTCTTTCTGACCTATTGTATAGGCTAGATACACAGCTTTAGTCTTACCTCCTAATCTCAATGTATTCCTAGCTGGATACTTGAAATACCATCCCAGGTATAATGGAGAAACCGACCCTTCTGCTAAAGACCATCTTCAATCCTTTTTAGACTTTGCAGATAACATGAATATTGAACAAGAAAATGTTTAAATTAGGTTGTTTGTACAATCACTAGAAGTAAATGTAAGAATTTGGTTTAGGCAGTTACTTGCAAATTCCATTAGAAATTGGGAAGAAATTACGAATATATTTAAAAACCAGTGGGGTGTGAAAAAATACCCTCTTTGCTTTCTCACTGATTTTGATGAACTTAAAAGAAATTTTGGTGAACCTATATTAGACTTTATCAAAAGATTTAATAAGCTTTATCATTAAATGCCCCCTGATTGTAAACCCCCTATAGCAACAACAAAGTCTAGATTTTCTAAAGCCTTTGATGATTATTTTTTTGTTATGTTGAGAGAGAGAACTTCAAGAACTCTTGAAGATATGAAAACAAATGCTATTAAGGTAGAAGCAAACATGGCTACTTCAACTTCTTTGATAGCTAAAGAGGAAAAGGCCCAAAGAAACTCAAATCAACACCAGAGGCTTCTAGTTCCTCTAAGACAAAAAATAAAGATTCTAAAATAGATGAAATAACTTCTCTTCTTAGAAATCTATCTAATAGAATTTCCAAGATTGAGACTCAACCTAGGACAGTTCAACAAACAGTTTTCAAAACCCAAAATCAAAATTAAGGTCACTATAAAAGAAATCAACAATTACAAATTCTTCAGAGATCTAGTAATGATCAGTGGATTCCCACTCCTTTTCTGATAGATGATCAACAAACTAATGATAATATTATTACCATCACCGAAGATATAAATAATATGGATACTTATTCTGATAAAACAATTATTATTCCTCTTACACAACAAAATCAGGTTCAAGAAGATCAAGAATATTCACAGGTTTCTAAATACCATGCCTTCTTTGAATTTTTAATTGCAGAGTTGAACAAAAGATATGACCTTAGGCCTAGGCCTGGCCCTAGAAGACATCCTAATGAGACTCCAATAATTGAACCTAGTACCAAAAATGCTCAAACTCAAATGACTTTTATTCGACCATTAGATCAGTCAATTGATACTCCTCAAAATGACAAAAATGCATTGACTACATTTAATGTTGAAAAAGAGTTAAAAAGAGTTAAAATCCCAATTCCTCTTTTAGAACTTTCTAAAAACCCCGGGTATAAAAATCAGGTCTCCAAATGCATACAAAATACCTCGGTAGATGCTTAAGGTGATATCGTTATTCTACAAGATGAAAAACTAGCAGTTGTTTTTGGCCCAAGCTCAGATATGATAGGTGAAATAGTGCCTCGTTTCTATGTAACTCTTAAGATAAATGATTCCATGATGTATACTTGTATGCTTGATTTTGGAGCATCACATAACCTCGTGCCAAAAACTATCATGGATCATTTGAAACTTGATATAACTAGATCCTATCATGACTTGTATACCTGTGATTCTAAAAGGGTGCCATTCTTAGGATTGATTAAGGATTTAGTAGTCACCCTTGCCCAAATTCCAGTGAAAAGTGTAGTACTTGATATAGTTGTCACAGATATCCCTCCCAAATTTGGAATGCTCCTTTCACAGTCTTGTTGTGCCAAATTAGGGGAACTCTTTAAATGGATATGTCTTATGCTACTATTCCAGTTTATGGGGGAGAACAACTAAGATTATATAGGGAGGTGAGATTTGTGCACACTGTTTGCAAAATAGACTAGCCAAGGAATCATCCCATTTATGCAATTGACCAAGGTTTTGGTTGCTTTAAACTCTCATCAAACCAAGTACATGAATCTCAAGTTAAAATTGAAGATGTAATTGATAGTTGAGTACCAAATCAAACTGATATATGGAGAGTATTCTTTGATGGCTCCTATACAAAAGATGGATCAAGAGCTGGATTAGTTTTAATATCATCGGAAAAAGAAAACATTACCCATTCATGTAAGCTCGACTTCGAAGTTACAAATAATGTGGCTAAATGTGAAGCTTTCCTTTTGGGATTTCAATTAGCCAAATGCTTAAAGGTTCAAAACTTAAGTGTTTTTACTGATTCATAACTTATTGTAAAAAAGGTGAGAAATATTTGCCAGAATAAACACCCTAGACTTAGGTCATACCAAAATGAAGTATGGGATTCAGTTCAAAACTTCTTTGATGCTTTCAATTTGACTTATATTCCAAGAGATCAAAATATTCATGTAGATACCTTAGCTATTTCTGCTAATTCATTTAAAATTCCTGATCAGACTAATTTACTCTACGAAATACAAGTCAAGTATAAACCATCTATCCGAGATAATCTAAAACACTAGCAGATATTTGAATATGATGAACACTTGAAATCTTTTCTGCAAGTTGTAGATCAATTTTTTGTTCTACAAATTGATGAAGATAGATCTTAAATAAATGAAAATACAAGTGAGAGTGATACTTCAGATTTCAGTTCAAAAATTGTTGATCATGATATTATTCAATCATCTAAAAATTTTATTACCAAAGGCTTGATACCTTTAGAAAAATTGTTTGATCAAAATGATGTCCTCCAAAACCCTCAGTCCATTTTTTCGGAAGAGGACATAGAAGAAATTAACATTGGAACAAATGACGATGTCAAAAGCATCAAAATCTGTGCATCTATAGACCCAGAGATTAAAACTCAATATCTTAAGTTACTTCAAAATTATAAGGATGTTTTTTCTTGGACATATGTTGATTTAAAAACTTATGATATTTCATTAATATAACATAAGATCCCTTTGAAGCCAAAAGCAATACCTTATCAACAAAACTTAGTTGGATTAATCCAACCCTTCTACCAACTTTCGAAAAGGAAATTAAGAAAATGCTAGATGCCTAGATCATTCCCCCTCTTATATATTCTAATTGGGTTGTAAATTTAGTTCCTCTCAAGAAAAAGAATGGAGAAATCAGGCTTTGTGTTGACTTTAGAAATTTGAACAAAGCATCATTAAAGGATAATTACCATTTGCCCAAAATGGATCAGTTACTTCAAATGGTTTAAGGAGCACAAAGACTTTCTATGCTTGATGGTTTTTCAAGTTATAATCAAGTGAATGTTGATCCAACAGAAAGGGAAAAGACAACCTTCACTACACCGTGGGGTACATTTATGTATGCTAGAATGCCATTTGGGTTATCAAATGCTGGAGCAACATTTCAGAGAGCTATGAATGTGGTTTTTATGGGTTAGGTAAACAAATTTGTGGTTATTTATCTTCATGGTATTACTGTTTTTCTAAATCTGATCAGAAACATCTAAAGCAATTGATGAATGTTTTTGATAGGTGTAGGAAATTTGGGATATCATTGAACCCTAAAAAGTCTTTGTTTTCTATAAAAGAAGGAAAACTATTGGGCCACATAATCTCAAAGGAGTGGTAATTGATCCCATGCGTGTGTCTGCCATTGAAACTATTAGCACCTAAACCTGCCTTAGGCTGAAGGAAGGCAAAATTCAGGGTAACCACAAACCACGCTCAGTCTCGTAGCTAGCCCTACCAAAATAGGAGAGGGCTCTCTCCATGTCACACTCAGTAAATAATCAAAACGATATGGTCTGAGATGACTTGCAGTGGAATACTGATTTTAGACTAGTAAATAAATATGGATACAAGAAGCAAGTTTTGATAAATGACTGAGTTTCTGGGATGTATGGGACCAACGAACATCAATGAGCAGAGAATTTAACACAAAGGCACAGATTACTTCATGAGGCAAGATAGGTGGAAAGTCTAGCAATTAAATTTGAAATAATATGGAATGGAAAGATTGTTTAGGAGGGTGAAAAGGGCATAAACACATGAATCTTTTTCAATAGAAGAAGAACACAGAACGTGAAACTTTCCCACAGGCAGAGCATTAAACATGAATTCTACCTTATCTTAGAAAATTTCAATGGAGCTGAATATGAATGAAATATGAAACATAACGAAATACATTTGAAACATAAAGAGAACACATTTGCTACACTCACACCACATGAATCTCATGAACCAGAGCCGCTGCCTTTCATTAATTCTCTGTCAAAATATACAATGAAGAAATGAGTTTCTTTCCCACAGTCTCCCAGAAATTACCAGCAACCCTTTGCAAATGGTTTGCATACAATAAATAGACTATTCCATGGGGAAATAGAACCACCAAGAGTTGGGGAGTTTTCCAAATCATTACAAAATGGAAATGGAAAGCCAACCATTAGTTATAGGTGCAGCGTTACAAAAGTGACAAATGGCTTGGGTGACTGCTCGCCTTCCTTTGCCAGTTGGATAGAAGCCAACCTTTAGTGAAAATATTCTTTAAAATTTGGCTTAGATACTGAAAAAAGTGTAGTGTAAATGAGTGGGCCCACTTGGAGAAAGTCACAAATCGAAATGTCACAAAGCGGAAGTGAATTTGGACTTTTTGTCTATATGCGCTGCGCCCAAATCTATATGCGCCATGCCAGTTTGGAGGTGATTTTGAGGTATCGTCTGGAGTCCAAATTGACGCCAAGTGTGCTTGTTGGAAAGGCTGCCCTATATACTTTCCAAACCAAGTGGAATTTCTAAATTTGGTGCTCATTTGCCCCTCCAAAGCATCATTTGCCCAAGACTGCTTCTTGTGTGTCAAAATAAGGGCAGGGAGGTCATTGTTTGAGTGTTTTTGACCACCTGTGGACTCAAAACATGCCCAAAATTCTTGTCCATGCACTAGTAGGCATGATGTTTCATGATGAATCCAAAAATTCAATCCATTTGTTATTTGGAGCTCCCAATCCTAAGCGCCACGCCAGTGGCGCGACGCACAAGGAGAAAAACCCTGTGTTGTGACCAAAAATTTTTCATGTGACAAAAATTGCCCCAAATTTCTTGAAATTTGGGCTGGAGGTTCCCTATGAAGTGCTATGCTGGGCCATAGAGGCTTCAACAAAGCTTTGGAGCCGATATTTCTCTTTTTTCCTCTTTTTCCTTTTTATCGCTTTGCTCAATTTTGCCTTCAAACTCCTTATCCGAGCCTTTGAACTCATGTTATGTGCCCTGTAGTGATAAACCATCCACCTCAATATGGTTTTGTCCTTGTCAGCCTTCTCCAGCAGTCTCTCAAGGTGGATGTTGATACGCTCGAGCCAAGACTCACGGTCATTGTTAATCTCTTGCTTTAATGGAGTGAGCCCAATCCTCCTATGCTAGGCAGCTTGGTGATTCTCATGGATGTTTTGCAGCTCCATGATCTCATGCTGGTCCTCAAGCTGTTTGTTCCTCTGCTCCAAATACCTAATAATACACTTAGCCCTCTCCAAACTGAGTGACAAGTCTTGGATCTCTGTTTTCTGCTCCTGGATGGTCCTCCTAAGTTTGGCACTCTCCACATCTGCATCATCATCATGAATGAGGATGAAGTCAGCCTCCTGTTCACCTGATGGCCCCTCATCATGCACGGGCCTCTTGCCCTT
>APFE031172442.1:105383-120308 GCA_000404065.3 Pinus taeda | reverse complement strand
AGGTGATGAATACTAGCATAGTAGTGGTCTCATGGTGCTCATACTGATGAGAAGGACCACCTATCTCATGTTCAACCTCTGATAATACCTGTGAAGTGCTGAAGAGGTCATGGGAGATGAAGTCATCCCAAGTAATTCCCTGTAATCCCAACTGATGATCCACCAAAATCTTAATTAGAGCAAAGTGATAAACACTGTTAAGTTGCTACTGAGGGGTCTTGTGCTGCATGACGGTGTTCATCCTCTCTATGTTCCTGCAAATGAAATATGGGACGTTCATCATCCGAACCCTGGTAAAGTGCATGAGCAACCTGATGTGATTGGCATATAGACGAGAGAACCTCCCCTCATAGCTGAAGTACTTCATGATCAACTTCATGAGTGGAGCATATTCATCTTTCAAATATTTGAATGGAAAGACTCTTTGGAGTTGCCTCAAGAAACTGGCCTTAATGTAAGGCTCATGGTGCTACCTATCCACCTTCTATTTCTTGTGCCACTGTTCTCCAACATTTGGTATGCCAGTTGCTAATGAGACAATTTCAAGTGTCAGTATCAAGGTGACCCCAGCCAAGATATAGTGACCTCCATGTAAGTGAAGCACAAAAAGACGGGCCAACTCATGATGAACTCAAACATTAGCCACCCTTTGACAAAACTCAAAACATGATAGATGTTGGAAACATGACATAGCAAGAGGGCAGGCCTGTAGTTCTGTGAGGGTAGTTGGCTCATCCCTAACATGTTTGCCACTTTTGTGATGTCTCCGGGGAGCCTGTTCTTCCGAGGATGAATCACTTTGTGTTTCCATCTCATACTCCGATGAATGTTCAAATGCCATGACTGATGTATGTATACTGTGTTTGGACTGCCTTTTGATGATGGTAGGAAACTAGGTGTTGTTGTGATATCTGCCACCCAAGGGAACAATGCAAAAAGGGACTGTTAGGAAGGGGAATAATATGATGGGATTAGGGGTTATGGGGGGGAATTTTGTTTAGGGATATGTAGGAGGGTTTGGGGATTTGATAAGGTAGGGTTTTGGGGTTTTATGTTGACAAATAAGAGGAGGGGATAGGGAATAGGGGTTTGGTAGTGTTTTAGGGTAGGGAAAATAGGGGAAAATGGGATATGGGGGAAGGGAACAATGGAAAGAAGGAGAAAAATGAGAGGTGAAAATGGAGCCTTGGCATCAACACCACAAGTTTGCAACCCTAGAGCAAAGGCTTTGATGTTTTCAAGTGGTAGGGTTTAGGCATTTTTTATTCCAATTATCAATGACCATAACCATCATCATATCCACAAAATTTGATGAGCAAGCCAAGATATAGACCCTACCTGGCAATTGGAAGGAATTCCAAACGATTTGTGGCAAATTTGGAACAATTTCGGGCCTTTGTGGGTGTGCGCTGCGCAACAAACCCAGTGCGCTGCGCTTTGTATATGCGTCACGCCCGTGTATTTCCACCACTCCGGGGTCACGCTCTGTGTGCAGCGCTCTCTATGTGCGCCACACCCCTTTGTGTGTACGCCGCGGTCTAGAAAACGACTCCAAACTCACCTAAAATGCGTGCTTTGCACTCTCAATCACTTTGCTATGTTTCTCTATAACCTTGGTGTGCACAATGATTTTGTTACTTGTGGAAACTTGTATATAATGGCATTTGGAGTCATGGGTTTAATTTTTTCTTCTTCAAAACCCATTTTGCTAATGTCTTGTTTTCACACTTTTCACTGATTTAATGCAACACTAAATTTCACTTTTCCCTTTGAATTTTTAGCTAGAATGATGAAATTTTTGACACTTTTTGCAAGGGTTGCATGACATGGCATGTGGCCAAGGAAACCATAACTGTGCCTGAAGAGATCAAGCGGAAACTTTTTTGAAATTTATCCCAAATGACACACTGTTTGACTTTTCTTCAAAACAGAGTTTTGAAGAACAGTCGTAATCTGTCAACATGACGATGAAACTCTTTGAATCACAACTTTGTAAGGGCCCCCCTCAGGCCTGCGTGGTTTTGTTGGACATCGTTGAAGACCAAATTGACTAATCCCTAGACCTAATTACTGAAAATGACTCTCGTCCATTAAAAGATCAAACATTATCTATCATGGACTTTAGTGAAAATTGACAAAAGACCTAAGCTAGCAGGTGCCAGACATGAGGGGAAATGACTAGCATGACCTTTTCCGTCAGATTATGGCATGCCCCTAGCAGAATGCAGTTGAGCGAATGGAGCGGGACTCCTAAAAATGAAATGTAGAAAGAGTTTTGATCTCTGATGGAGGATTGACAAGGCCGACTCTAACATTGGCTCCAATGGGAGATGGTAGCTCCTTGGAGGTGCCAAGAACAGCAGATCTCTAGAAGAGCTAGACAGTGCCTTCGTCCATTGGGCTATGGAGTCATGATTTCGACAAACAACACAGGACTCTGAATCATTTATGAAACTAAAATGACCAAAAAAATTGACTCAAATTTGATATTGAAATGACTTGAAGACTAACTTGACAAACTCTAACCAAACTGAAATAAAATGGTATTTACAGTGATAGTGGAAGCAGCATCAATAACTCAGAAATGGTACCCCTTGAGCAACCGACTATTGACCGACCCTCCTAGACAATCTTCCCTGTTCATTTCCTTTAGAAGAAAGGCATCCTGACCTCGATATGCTGCACTCTTGAAAGGACCTTTCCAAATATTCTCGAACTTACTGTGCTTACCCTTCTCCTCATTCCTTGCATCCCACTTCAGCACCACATCGTCCAACTGCAATTTGTCCACCTTTGCTTTTCTGTCATAAATTTTCTTAATCTTCTCCTGCAACCTGGATGTGTTTTGGAAGACTTCTTCTCTAGTCTGCTGTAAGTGGACCATTTGATTCAACCTTCTCTGCATAGGATCATCTTCACTGTCGGCCTCCTGAAGAAGTTTGACTACTGAGGCTGTGAGAGAGGTAGGAAACACTGTATCAACTGCATAAACAAGCTCAAAAGGGGACGTACCAATGGATTTATTCTGACTGACCCGATCTGCCCAAAGTGCATTGACCAACCTCTTATGCCATCTCTTCTTGTTTATTTCCAGCAGCTTCTTGATGATGTTGACCAATGATTTGTTCGAAGACTCCGCCAATCCATTGCCTTGCGGATGATAGGCAGTTGAGTGACCCAAAATGATGTGATATTTATGACAAAATTCTACCATCCTTTTTTATTTGAAGGTTGCTGTGTTATCAGTGATCAAATTATTCGGGAAACCAAAGCGAGAAAAGATGGTACTTTCAAGGAATGAAATAATTACCACATCTGTAGCTTGTTTGGTGGGAATTGCCTCGATCCATTTCATGAAATAATCTGTCACTGTGAGGATCCATCTATGTTGACCAGAAGAAGCGGGATGAATTTCACCAATGAAATCCAACCCCCATTGCTAAAAAGGAGCACTCACCTCAATAGGCTTAAGTGGTAAAGGCTGTAACATTTTCCTTCCTTCGAGAATCTGCACTTATGACAGCTCTTGATCATCTTATATACATCAGCGAATAATGTCGGCCAATAGTATCCCGATCTCAGAATTTTATTTTCTGTTGATTTCCAAAAAAGGTGACCACCACAGTTTCCCTCGTGGCAATCCTCCATGAACTTCTTTGCTTCCTTTTCCACCAAACAATTTAATAGAACGCCACCAGGATATTTCCAATAAAGTGTAGAATTCATAATGCAAAACTTGGTAGCCTTCAATTTGAGTGTTCTAGCTTTGTTTCTAGTCATGCCGGGTGGTGGTGACAAATTTTTAAGCACATATATGATATCCGAATACCACGGAGAAAGAGCAAACATTTCAAATACCAGAATTGACGATCCTTCCTCCTCGTCGGACATAGCAATGATCAAATTTATGTCTAAGGCATGCAAGTTTGACTCGGCCATTAACTTTGCCAATATCTGTCCTTTAACTAGCTTTGTGGGCTTTATTTCCACATCATATTCCAACAAAGCTGCAATCCACTTGCCTCGTCTTCCTTCCGGATCGGTTTGCACTAAAGCATCTTTGACAATAGCGTTAGGAACATAGGCCAAAATATGAGAATGTAGAATATATACCCGAAAATCTTTCAACGGTTTCACAAGTGCAAGGGCTTGATTCTCAATGATGTTGTATTTTAAGGCTGCATCTATTATAGCTCTGTTGAAGAATGCAATGGGTCTTTCATGATCATCTCTTTTCTGCAATAACACAGCTGCCATAGTATGCTTTGAAGCAAATGAAAACAATATGAAATCTTGAGTGTAGTCCGGGCTGTCTAGAACTGGAGCTGAAGAAAGAGCCAATTTGACTAAATTGAAAGATTTTACAGCCTCCTCCCTTAATTTCACTTGGCTGTCCTTCTTAAGCATGTTTGTAATCTCTCTTAGGTGTTCAACAATATTAGGTACAAAGCGGCGTAGAAAATTCATTTTACCATTGAAAGATTGAATCTCTTTCTTATTATGGGGTAGATCGATTTGCTGAATCGCTTGTACACGTGCTGGGTCAATACGAATGCCATCTTTTGAGATAATGTGCCCGAGTAGTTTTCCTTCCTCCATGGCAACAAGCTCTTTTTTGGATTTAGTGACAGGGCATATTTTCTGCACTTTTGAAAGACAATTTTTAGATGGTACATGTGTTCTTCATCAGATTTGGAAAACATCGTCAGATCATCAAGGTACACAACCAAAAAGATATCCTTTTCATTGCGAAAGTCAAGTCCATTGCACGCTGAAATGTGGCACCTACGTTCTTCAAACCGAAAGGCATTTTAGCGTAATGGAAGGTTCGCCATGGAGTGGTGAACGTTGTCTTGTCTCGGTCATCTTCATGGACAGAAGCTTGGTTATATCCGGAATAACCATCAAGTAGTGACATACGAGATGCTCCCACTACTCGTTGAAGTATATGGTTCATTTTGGGCAGTGGATAGTTATCTTTCAACGAAACTTTATTGAGATTCCTAAAATCAATGCACAAGCGAATCTCACCTGTCTTCTTTCACACGGGCACCAAATTAGAGATCCAATCCGAAAATCTGATGGGAACAATGATCCCTGATTTGTACAACCTGTTAATCTCCTTTTCAATTGATGGTAGCAGCTTTGGATTGAGCCTTCTCAACTTCTGTCTGAAAGGTTTTTGATTGGGCTTAATGGGTATAGTGTGCTTAATTATATTGGTATCATATGTCTTTAAGTTGGAATAGTCCCAAGCAAACACATCTGCAAATGAAGATAGAAAACTGATATATTTGGCTTTGATCTTTTGTGGCAATGATTTAGACAGTTTTATCATTTCAGGATTAGCAGCTATTCCGACATTAACTTCTTCCACACCCTTCTCTGTTGGCTGCAATGTTGGTTTGCAGGCTACATCATCTTGATCAAAGAGTTCTTCTAAAGCTATCAAACCTTTAGGAATAACGTTATTCTTTAGCTGCAACACGTCCATTTCATTGATCTGCACATCATCTGTACCATTACCTTTACCATCGTCATTTTCTACATCAATTGAGGTTTCTTTGAACTTACCTTTGTTTTGCAGAAAATAATCAATCTCCTCATCATCTTGGAAAACTTGCCAATATCTCTGATTGTCTGGGACCGTCGGACGATGCTTGACATGGATTTCAAATTTATTACTAAAGTTCATTGGGATCTTCAAACTACTTGCTGCCTTAGCAAGAGCATCTTCAATGCTATTTTGTATACGAGGAACACATGTCAAGGTATATTCTGAAAATAATTTTAGGATGTCTAGAACTGCATTACGGTAAGCCCGTATCCGAGGATGCTTTTCTTGATATTCGCCTCTGACCTACTTAATCACCAATTCAGAGTCGCCATATACTGAAATACTCTTAGCATTCAGCTTTCTTAGAATATTTAGGCCAGCAATCAAAGCTTCATACTCAGATTCATTATTTGAAAAATCAAAAGCTCACTTGTAAGAGCATACCTGCACGTTACTAGGTACTTTGTTCGGAGCAGAGAAAGGAATGCGTACCCAAATTCCAATTCTAGCGCCATCATTTCCCACTTCTCCATCGAAATCCATGGTCCACAAACCTTCTTCCTCCTCTTGCAAGTGTTGGAAATCTGTTTGCTATGCTTTGTCTACTTGTTGTCCATTACTTTCAGATGAGTGCTCAATGGTGCTCTGCTGTTCTTGTTCTTCTTTCTTTAAAACTCCTCTGAAATTTTCTATTATTTCTGGAATATCATCTGCTTCTACTAACTAACTATCGATATCATTGAAACTATCAGAATACAAAACAAAAGACTCTAAATATGTATGTACATAATTAATCGGGTGATTTATTGGATTCTCCTTTCTTGTAGTCATGTATTTCATTTTTTGTTCCTGATACAATTTCCTGATTTGGCCAAACACCGGAATCGTTGCATAGGAGAAATCTAGTTGTAGTGTCCCTTTCAATTTCGCTACCCAAGACCTGGAAAGAAGCAGGCCAAACCTAGGAGGAATATCTGCTACAACAACATCCATCAAAACATTCTTCATTGGGAGTTGATCCAGACTCACAACCAAGTCTTTGATGAGCCCGATACATCTTACTCTGCTGGAATCAAACGAATAGAGATCATGGGCCGGGTGATGTCCAGACCCGGATTATCCATGATAGACTTGGGCATGAGATTGTGAGAAGCTCTGGAATCGAACATGGCATTATGTAACACAAAATCATGTAATCTTAAACTGATATAAAAAGGTGGCACATCACTATCAGGAGACTCATCGTTCGATGCTAGCCCAAAAATCATTTCGGGTTGATCATCTTCGACATTCACCATGTCGGACATTGGGTCCAAATTCAAAATTTTAGATACTTGCCCTCTATAATTATTTTTCCTCATTATTTCAGTCAAGGGAATGGATACCTTCAATTTAGAAATTTCGTTCTCTAAATTAAAAGCGAGAATCTTTTCTACCTCTTTGACTAGGATTTATTTCCTTTCCTTTTCTTTCGATGCAACTAGCTGGCTTGATTGTTCTGCTGATGGTGATTTGCTGCTATTCGGATCAACCGCCTCCTTTCCTTTCCTTTGTGTAACTGATGAATCATTCTTTGATGTCTCACTATCCTTCCTCTTCTGAATTGGTTTGACCGGCACATCTTTGTTTCTAAATGAATATCACTGCTGCTGGGCAGTCAGAGCATTCATATACCCGCTTTGGTACTCATCTGATTCTTCCTCCAAAATGGTGTCATTTGCTAGAATGAAATCTGCATCTTTTTGTACATCCGATCTTTCTGCATACACCTCATCCTCGGTAATATAAATAGGCAAATCATCAGGAGTAAAGAGGTGGTTTTCTTCACCTATTATATTCCTGTCCTCATTTGACTCCGGTCCATGCAAAAAATTTTGCTGCAAAGGTGGCTGTACTGGATGCTGTGCTGTCTGCTCTTGGGCTCACTGATCTCTCTGCCTTATTCTATATTGTGGCTGTTGCTGGACACGAAAGTTAGGATTTCTAACTTGTGGCTCAAGTTTGTCAAGTTTCACCCTTTCAAGCATCTGCTCTACCTTCCGGAGTAGTTGATCTACCGAGGAAGATTCTTCTTTTACGGTGACCTTCTTTTCTTCCTTTTCTCTAGCCCTCTTGGTCAGCAGATTTGCTTCAACGCTAACCGCTATCTTCTGCATGTCTTCCATTATGGCCGGTTCTCTCTATCTTAATTGAGAAGCCATGTCAGCATCAAAACCATCCAGGAACTTCACCATGGCTAGCCCCACAGGTGGCCTTAGATGATCGGGAATTTCATTATAAACAGAATTGAATCTAATGCAGTAGTCTTGGACCGATTCACCAGCGTTTCGTTTGATTTGCTCATATTTAGCCAGAATTTGAAGAGGATTCTTTTTCACTTCCCAGCGGTTTAAAAATTGTCTTTGTAGGTCGTCTAAGGTAGCGATACGTGCAGCCATAAAACCTCTGAACCATTTCCGCACTTCACCTACAAATGTCTATACAAAGAGTCTCATTGCCACATTCTCTGCATCGATCTCATGAAGTTCATAGAAATCTATCATTCTGTCCACATGTTGCTAAGCGGTAATGCTGTTAGGAGTGCCATCAAAAAATGGGATTTTACATTGATAATTTGCAGCATATCATCTAAAACTTGAGCCAGAACAAGAGGTGAAAAACGGGCTGCCATCGCTCTTGGTAGATTCAGCCTTGGAGGTGTTGGAGGAGTGTGTGCAATTTGTAGGGGGCTAGCAGTTGGAGTTTGAATCTGTGCTACAATGTAATTATCAATTGACCGGTTAGCCCTTTCCATCTCCAAGTATACAAGAAACTGTGGATTGTGGACAGTAGAGTCAACCGCCCTTTCGGATTTTGTCTCGAACAATGATATTTCAAATTGCTCATCAAAATCTAGCTCTTCAAGATACTCAAAAATGTCAGGGCATGAATGGGATTTGAACATGAGAGATATAGAGCTCTCTTGACGATGAATTCTTGGAATCAAATTGGGATTTTTGTATATGTGCGGAGGATCTGGATCTGGATTAGCTCTGGTATATCTTCTATAAGCGAGTGTGCTATTAAGAAAAATCAAAGGACACAACCAACTCACTCAGCCTATCAAATCCTAAACTTATCATCCGGAAGCTTAGAATTATCAAGAAGTAAGGGAAGTAATTTCGTCCCTAGTGGAGTTGCCACTATGTTAGCACCTAAACCTGCCTTAGGCTAAAGGAAGGAAAAATTATGGGTAACCACAAACCACGCTCAGTCTGGTAGCTAGCCCTACTAGAACAGGAGAGGGCTCTCTCCGTGTCACGTTTAGTAAATAATCAAAATGATATGGTTTGAGATGACTTGCAGTGAAATATTGATTTTAGGCTAGTAATTAAATATGGATACAAGAAGCAAGTTTTGATAAATGACTGAGTTTTTGGGATGTATGGAACCAACGAACATCAATGAGCAGAGAATTTAACACAAAGGCACAGATTACTTCGTGAGGCAAGACAAGCGGAAAGTCTAGCAATTAAATTTGAAATAATACAAAATGGAAAGATTGTTTAGGAGGGTGAAAAGGGCATAAACACATGAATCCTTTTCAATAGAAGAAGAACACAGAATGTGAAACTTTCCCACAGGCAGAGCATTAAACATGAATTCTACCTTATCTTACTTAGAAAATTTCACTGGAAATGAATATGAATGAAATATGAAACATAACGAAATACATTTGAAACATAAAGAGAACACATTTGCTACACTCACACCACATGAATCTCATGAACCAGAGCCGCTGCCTTTCATTAATTCTCTGTCAAAATATACAATGAAGAACTGAGTTTCTCTCCCACAGTCTTCCAGAAATTACCACCAACCCTTTGCAAATGGTTTCCATACAATAAATAGACTATGCCATAGGGAAATAGAACCACCAAGAGTTGGGGAGTTTTTCAAATCATTACAAAATGGAAATGGAAAGCCAACCATTAGTTACAGGCGTAGTGTTACAAAAGTCACAAATGGCTTGGGTAATTGTTCGCCTTCCTTTACCACTTGGATAGAAGTGAACTTTTAGTGAAAATATTCTTTAAACTTTGCCTTAGCTGCTGAAAAAAGTGTAGCGTAAATGAGCGGGCCCACTTGGAGAAAGTCGCGGATCGAAATGTCGCGAAGCGGAAGTGATTTTGGCCTTTTTGTCTATATATGCCGCACCACTTTGGAGGCGATTTTGAGGTGCATGCTAGAGTCCAAATTATGCCCAAGTGTGATTCTTGGAAAGCCTGGCCTGTCTACTTTCCAACCCAAGTGGAATTTCTGAATTTGGTGCTCATTTTCCCCTCCAAAACTTCATTCTCCCAAGACTGCTTCCTGTGTGTCAAAATAAGGGCAGAGATTTAGTGTTTTTGACCTCCTGGGGACTCAAAACATGCCCAAAATTCTTTTCCATGCACCAGTAGGCATGATGTTTCATGTTGAATCCAAAAATGCAAGCCATTTTTTATTTGGATCTCCCAATCCTAAGCGTCGCGCCACAAGGAGAAAAACCCTGTGTTGTGACCAAAAATTTATCATGTGACCAAAATTGCCCCAAATTTCTTGAAATTTCGGCTGGAAGTTCCCTATGAAGTGCTATGCTGGGCCATAGAGGCTTCAGCCAAGATTCGGAGCAGATCTTTCTCTTTTTGTCTCTTTTTCCTTTTTGTCGCTCTGCTCAATTTTGCCTTGAAACTCCTTATCCGAGCCTTTGAACTCATGTTCAGCGCCTTGTAGTGATAAATCATCTGCCTAAATATGGTTTTGTCCTTGTCTGCCTTCTCTAACAGTCTCTCAAGGTGGATGTTGATACACTCGAGCCAGGACTCATGGTCATTGTTAATCTCTTGCTCTAATGGAGTGAGTTCAATCCTCCTATGCTGGGCAGCTTAGCGATTCTCACGGATGTTTTGCAGCTCCATGATCTCATGTTGGTCCTCAAGCTGTTTGTTCCTCTACTCCAGATACCTGATAATCCACTTAGCCCTCTCCAAATTGAGTGACAAGTCTTGGATCTCCGTTTTCTGCTCCTGGATGGGCCTCCTAAGTTTGGCACTTTCCACATCTGTATCATCATCATGAATGAGGATAAAGTCGTCCTCTTGTTCACCTGATGGCCCCTCGTCATGCATGGGCCTCTTTCCCTTGTCCTGTACCTATATTGCCGATGTCGGAAGCGAGGACCATTCCACCCCAGGTGGAGATAACACTCGCTTTGCTGATGTAAACAAATGTCTATTGCATCTCTAATAGGAGATGAATACTGGCATAGTAGTGGTCTCATGGTGCTCATACTGATGAGAAGGACCACCTATCTCATGTTCAACATTTGATAATACTTATGAAGTGCTGAAGAGGTCACGGGAGATGAAGTCATCCCAAGTAATGCCCTGTAATCCCAACTGATGATCCACCAAAATCCTAATTAGAGCAAAGTGATAAACACTATTAAGTTGCTGCTGAGGGGTCTTGTGTTGCATGAAGGTGTTCATCCTCTCTATGTTCCTGCAAATGAAATATGGGATTTTCATCATCCGAACCCTGGTAAAGTGCATGAGCAACCTGATGTGATAGGCATATAGATGAGAGAACCTCCCCTCACAGATGAAGTAATTCATGATCAACTTCATGAGTGGAGCATATTCATCTTTCAAATATCTGAATGGAAAGACTCTTTGGAGCTGCCTCAAGAAATTGGCCTTAATGTAAGGCTCATAGTGTTGCCTACCCACCTTCTATTTCTTGTGCCACTGTTCTCCCACATTCGGTATGCCAGTTGCTAATGAGACAGTTTCAGGTGTCAGTGTGAAGGTGACCCCGGCCAAGATAGAGTGACCTCCATGTAAGTGAAGCACAAAAAGACGGGCCAACTCATGATGAACTCGAACATTAGCCACCCTTTGAAAAAACTCAAAACATGATAGATGCTGGAAACATGACATAGCAAGAGGGCAGGCCTGTAGTTTTGTGAGGGTAGTTGGCTCATCCCTAACATGTTTGCCACTTTTTTTATGTCTCCGGGGAGCCTGTTCATCTGAGGATGAATCACTTTGTGTTTCCATCTCATACTCCGATGAACATTCAGATGCCATGAATGTTGTATGTGTACTGTGTTTGGACTGCCTTTTGATGATGGTAGAAACTAGGTGTTGTTGTGATATCTGCCACCCAAGGGAACAATGCAAAAAGGGAGTGTTAGGAAGGGGAATAATATGATGGGATTAGGGGTTATGGGGGGAAATTTTGTTTAGGGATATGTAGGAGGGTTTTGGGATTTGATAAGGTAGGGTTTTGGGGTGTTATGTTGACAAATAAGAGGAGGAGATAGGGAATAGGGGTTTGGTACTATTTTAGGGTAGGGAAAATAGGGGAAAATGGGATAGGGGGGAAGGGAACAATGGAAAGAAGGGGAAAAATGAGAGGTGAAAGAGGAGCCTTGGCATCAACACCACAAGTTTGCAACCCTAGAGCAAAGGCTTTGATGTTTTCAAGTGGTAGGGTTTAGGAATTTTTTATTGCAATTATAAATGACCATAACCATCATCCTATCCAAAAAATTTGATGATCAAGCCAAGATATAGACCCTACCTGGCAATTGGAAGGAATTCCAAATGATTTGTGGCAAATTTGGAAGACTTTCGGGCCTTTGTGGGTGTGTGCTGCGCAACAAACCTAGTGCTTTGCACTCTTCATATGCATCACGCCCATGTATTTCCACCACTGTGGGGTCGCGTTCTATGTGTTGCACTCTCTATGTGCGCTACACCCCTCTGTGTGTGCGCCGCGCTCTAGAAAACGACTCCAAACTCACCTAAAACGGGTGCTTTGCACTCTCAATCACTTTGCTATGTTTCTCTATAACCTCGGTGTGCAAAATGATTTTGATATTTGTGGAAACTTGTATATAAAGGCATTTAGAGTCATGGGTTTAGTTTTTTCTTCTTCAAAACCCTTTTTGCTAATGTCTTGTTTTGACACTTTTCACTGATTTAATGCAACACTGAATTTCACTTTTCCCTTTGAATTTTTATCTAGAATGATGAAAGTTTTGGCACTTTTTGCAGGGG
This sequence comes from Pinus taeda, assembly GCA_000404065.3. Taxonomy (NCBI): domain Eukaryota; kingdom Viridiplantae; phylum Streptophyta; class Pinopsida; order Pinales; family Pinaceae; genus Pinus; species Pinus taeda. The sequence goes on along the minus strand of APFE031172442.1, from coordinate 107,666 downwards.
TCGCATGACATGGCATGTGGCCAAGGAAACCATAACTGTGCCTGAAGAGATCAAATGGAAGCTTTTCTGAAATTTATCCCAAATGACACACTGTTTGACTTTTCTTCAAAATAGAGTTTTGAAGAACAGTCGTAATCTGTCAACATGACGATGAAAATATTTGAATCACAACTTTGTAAGGGCCTCCTTTAGGCCTGCATGGATTTATTGGACATGGTTGAAGACCAAATTGACTAATCCCTAGACCTAATGACTGAAAATGACTCTCGTCCATTAAAAGATTGAACATTAACTGTCATGGACTTTAGTGAACATTCACAAAAGACCTAAGCCAGCAGGTGCTAGACATGAGTGGAAATGACTAGCATGACCTTTTTCGTCGGATTATGGCATGCCCCTAGCAAAATTCAACTGAGCGAATGGAGCGGGACTCCTAAAAATGAAATGTAGAAAGAGTTTTGATCTCTGACGGGGGACTGACAAGACCAACTCTAATAGAAACATTGACCTTACCTAGAAATAAGAAAGAAATTCAAGCTTTTCTAGGTAAGATTAATTTTTTAAAGGAGATTCATCCCAGATTATGCAGAGATTGTGAAATATATAACTGACATGTTCTGAAAGGATCATGTCGTTAAATGGACTGTCTCTTCCAGGCATGCAATTGATTAGATCAAGAAAGCTATCTCCAAAGCTCCCACCTTGGCCAGCCTTGATTAGACTAAACCATTCAGTATCTTTTCTTTTGCCTTAGAAAAGAATAAAGATTCCCATGACCAACCCATAGCCTTTTTCTGTAAGTTTATGAGAGATCTCGAGCTTAAGTATGAAATAATTAGGAAGTAAGCCTATACCCTCATTCAAGCCCTGAAATCTTTGAGGATGTATGTCCTACATTCACTTATTACTGCTTATGTTCCTAATGGTGCTGTAAAAATAATTTTAACTCAACCTGAAACTGATGGGAAAAGAGGTAGGTGGATCACTCAAATACTTGAGTTTGATCTAACTATGAAAACTACAAAGCTAGTAAAAGGCCAAGGATTAGCCAAGCTTCTAGCAGAATCCAATTACAAAGTGCTTGGAATCAATTCTATTTTAGAAGTGTAAGGGAAGAATCCACAAGAACCTTCTGTCCTTGCACAAGGAAAGAATCCACAAGACCCTTTCGTCCTTGGAAAAGGGAAGAATCCACAAGAACCTTGTGTCCTTGCACAAGGAAAGAATCCACAAGAACCTTTCGTCCTTGGAAAAGGGAAGAATCCACAAGAAACTTCTGTCCTTCCACAAGGGAAGAATCCACAAGAACCTTTCCTAATTTTACAAGGGGAGAATCCACAAGAACCTTTCCTAATTTTACAAGGGAAGAATCCACAAGAACCTTCTATTCAACCTAAAGAAAATAATCCACAAGAACCTTTACCTTCATATTAGATTAGCCCTTTACATATTGATGACAAATTTCTATTATTAGATTGGTATCAAGACATTGTAAATTTTCTGCTCCATTTTGAATTCCCAACATAATTTTCCAAAGCCCAGTGTAAAAGTCTTAAATTGAAAGCAGTCGAGTACTACATCATAAATGCAAATTTGTACTGGAAAGATCCACTGAATATTTTGTTATTATGTTTAACAAAATCAGAAACTGAAGGAATCATTGATCAGTTCCATACAAGATTTTGTGGAGGACATTATGCTTGGAGAGAAACAACATAAAATATTTTAAGGGGAGGATTTTATTGGCCAACATTGTTCTTACATGTGGGGCCAAAGGTCAGAGGTTGTGTTCCTTGTTAGATGTTTGCTGGTAAGCAGAAACTAGCAGCGCTTCTACTAGAACCATCAATAATTTCAGCACATTTCCTTCAATGGGGATTAGATTTTGTTGGAGAAATCCATCCCACTTCAAGTAATTAGCATAGATGGATCCTCATAGCAACAGACTACTTCGCTAAATGGGTAGAATTAATTTGGTAAGAAATGCTACCGATTCAATAGTAATTAAATTCATTGAAGAAAATACCTTATCTGGGTTTGGTTGCCCAACTCAAATTGTCACAGATAATGCAGCAACATTCTCTAGTGTTAAAATGATTGAGTTTTTCCAAAAATATCAGATTATGTTGCATCATTCAACTCCATGCTACCCTCAAGGTAATGATGTTATGAAACCAGCTCAAGAAAAGATAGAAAAGATAGATCAACGCCTTATAATTCAGCCTCTTCGAGGGGGCAACCTCCTTTACATTACATAAATGAACAATTCTTGGATGATACAAA
>APFE031172442.1:80327-103810 GCA_000404065.3 Pinus taeda | reverse complement strand
ATAATGTAAGGGCACAATAATAACAATAGTGGGCTTCTATGGGGCACAATAGTGACACTATGGGCACTACATGGGTACTTCAATATAATAAGGGGGTTGTACTAATAACAATAAGGGGTTACACTAGTAGTATAGGAGTCTAACAAATGACCTCATAGAATCCTCAAATAAACATTTGGTAAAGGTAATAAAAAAGACCCTAGCAGATCATAAAAAGAGTTGGGACTCATTTAATTTATGCAGTATGGGAAAATAGAATAACTCCAGAAATATCTACTAGGAAATCTCCTTTTCAATTATTCTATGGGAAAGATGCAATTTTTTCCACCAATTTGGCTTTCCCCATTTCAAAATTCTTGCAGGAATCAACAGACGAACCTGATGATTTTTCAAGAAGGATAAATTATATTATTGAACTAAATGAAAACAAAGATGAAGTTCAATACAAATTGAAGAAATATTAGAGTAAGATGAAAATCCTATTTGACAGAAGAGCCAGTGAAAGGGACTTCAGGGAAGGTGACCTAGTTCTTAGATGGGACTCTAGGAGGGAGGAAAAGGGAAAGCATGGTAAGTGTTGAGTGTGGAGCATGCTTGTTCAGAGGTCTTTGCTTCAGCTGGATGTAAACCCAAGGAAGTTTGTACACCCCTCCACATGTGGGTTGCGGGGGGGACTTGTCGGCCCCCGCGGGGGTCCAAGGGGGCCGATCCCCCCTGGCTGGGGGGTCCGTGGGCCAGAGGTCGCCCAACGGGGGCTCAGGGGTAGCGCCCTCGAAGCTAAAAACAGATGTAAAATTGCCTTGTAAAAGTATAGTAATTTCTAGTCAACCTGAGTCGTTCAGTAGACAGATGATCTGATTGTAGAACTTATGTTTAGTTTAGGGTTTTTTGCCCTAGAAGGAAACCCCTCTCTTTGTATGAGCGCATTGTATTTGAGGCTGTGTAATAGATGTGTATTCTGTGTGCGAGAAGCAGAGAGGTGAGATTGTGAGAGAAAACAGAGGATATTACAACATATCTGTTGTAGGTTGTATGTACTTATTTTGTTGGATAATAGAAAGGAAGGACTGGTTGTTTAGGGTCGATGTAGCCCAAAATAGGTGAACCACGTATATCTATGTCTCTCTTGTTCTATGCGTTTTCTGTGTTTATATTTCTCCAATATTTTAAGTGTTCCATTTCTCTATAATATATAATTTTCTAAAAACTGGTATCAGAGCCGAAGGTCTATTTGGCTGATAAACTCATAGGAAAGAAGGGTTCCTCGTTCGATTGGGAGGAATGGTGGAAGATGGTAAGTTTAGGGTCGAGAAATTTAACGGCCAAAACTTCTGGCTGTGGAAAATGCAGATGGAAGATTATCTATAGCAGAAAGATCTGTACCTACCATTAGGCGGAAAAACAAATATGCCAACGGGTATGACACATGAACAATGGAACCTTCTCGATAGAAAGGCACTCGGAATAATACGGTTGTGCCTCGCAGTGCCAGGTGCCTTCAACATTTCGAAGGAAACAACGTCAGAGGGTTTGATTAAGGTGTTGGAGAAACTATATGAAAAACACTCGGCCTTAAACAAGGTATTTCGTATGAAACGGTTATTTAATATGAAGATGTCGGAAGGTGGATCTGTTGCAGTCCATTTAAATGATTTTAATATTGTTACAAGTCAGTTATGCTCTATAGGGGTAAACTTTGATGATGAAGTTAGAGCTCTATTATTCTTGTGCTCATTACCAGAATGTTGGAATGGTTTAGTAATGGTGATTAGTAACTCTGTTTCTGGATCTAGTACTTTAAAGTCTGATGATGTTGTCGATGCTATCCTTAGTGAGGAAATGCAATGAAAAAGCTCTAGTGAGACATCGGGTAATGCTTTGAGTGCAGAGTCTAGGGGAAGAAAAATGGAAAGAGGAAAGAGCTCAGGATATCACAGTAAATCAAGGAAAGGCAGATCCAAGTCCAAATCAAGGATAGTGTGCTGGAAATACGGAAAGAAAGGACTTCTAAAGAAAGACTGTAGATCTCAGAAGGGAAAATAAGGAGATGCACAATGAGAAAACAATCATGAAGCAAATGTGATAGGTGAGGTGTTACAAGATTCTTTGATTCTTTCTTTCGAAAATATTACTGATTCTTGGGTGGTAGATTCAGGGGCCTCATTCCACGCCACACCTGAGAAGAAATACTTTCATGACTATGTTCAAGGAGATTTTGGACAAGTCCGTTTGGGTGATGATAAACCCTGTAAAATTGTTGGAATTGGTAAGGTTCTTGTAAAACAACAAAATGGAAACCAATGGCTACAAAAGGAGGTAAGGCATGTTCCAGATCTAAAGAAAAATCTGATTTCAACAGGGTAGTTAAACGGTGAAGGTTGTGTGACAAATTTCACAGATAATGCTTGGAAGGTCACCAAAGGAGCCCTAGTAATAGCAAAAGGCAAAAAGGTTGGTACATTGTATTTATGCAATGGTATTTCTAACTCTGTTAATGCTTTAACTTCCAAAGGAGTAGATGCAGTATTATGGCATCATAGGCTCGGACACATGAGTGAAAAGGGGATGAAGATTCTTCACTCAAAGAATTTGTTGTTGGGTTTGAAGAATGTTGATTTGGACTTCTGTGAGAATTGCATTTATGGAAAACAAAAGAGAGTCAGATTTCTCAGAGTTGGGAAAGAAAAGAAGAGTGAAAAATTAGAGCTTGTACATACAGATGTATGGGGACCTGCTCAGGTATCATCTCTCCGTGGCTCTCGTTATTATGTTACTTTTATTGATGATGCAACTAGAAAAACTTGCATTTATTGTATTAAGAATAAATCTAATGTATTTGATACTTTCAAGAAATGGAAAGCTTTCGTTGAGATTGAGACAGGAAAGAAATTGAAGTGTCTTAGATCAGACAATGGAGGTGAATATTGCAGTAAAGAGTATGATAGGTACTTTTTAGAGCATGGAATTCGTAGAGAGAAGATAGTTCCAAGAACACCACAATAAAATGGTGTGTCAGAAAGGATGAACAGAATAATCATGGAGCGTGCAAGGTACATGAGATTGCATGTAGGATTTCCTTTACAGTTTTCGGCAGATGCTGTAGATACTAATGTTTATCTAATAAACAGAGGGCTTTCAAGTTTCTTGGATGGTGGTGTTCCAGACGAAGCATGGACAGGTAAAAAGGTAAACTACTCTTTTTTTTTAAAGCCTTTTGGTTGTGAGGCCTTTGTCCATATTGATAAAGAAAATAGAACAAAGCTTGAGGCAAAGTCAAATAAATGTACCTTTATTGGATATGGTGTTAATGATTTTGGTTATCACTTATATGATTACGAAAATCACAAAATCATTAGGATCACAGAGGTAATATTCAATGAAAAGGTCTTGTATAAGAATCAATTTCAAGAAAAGAAATAGGAAAAATAAAACAAGGAATACACAGTCCTTGATGAGATCACTGAAAAAGTAAAGGTGTCTGAAAATAATAATAATCAACAACCACAACAACAACAACCACCACAACAGCAGCAGGCACCCCAACACCTGAAAGTGGTGTTAGAAGATATACCAAGATAAGTATACCTCCTAAACAATACTCTCCTTCATTACATTATTTATTGTTGACTGATTCTGGTGAACCCAAATGTTATGAAGAAGCAATGAAGGTTGAAAGTAGGAAGAAGTGGGAGGTGGCCATGGAAGAAGAGATGGGCTCCTTAATGCATAGCTAGACTTGGGACTTAGTCAGGTTTCCTACATGAAAAACTACATTGAAGAATAAATAGGTTTACAGGCTGAAGGAAGAAGATGGAAGAAAACAGAGGTACAAAGCTAGACTTGTGGTGAAGAGGTTTGCACAGAAGAAAGGTATTGATTTTGATGAAATATTTTCTCCTATTGTTGAAATGACTTCAATCAGAACTATTTTAAGTGTAGTAGTAGTTGAAGATTTTCATCTTGAGTAGTTAGATGTAAAGACAACCTTTATCCATGCGGATTTGGAGGAAGAGATAAATATGCAATAGCCACAAGGATATGAAGTGAAAGGGAAGGAGAAACTAGTGTGCAGGTTGAAGAAGAGATTGTATGTCTTAAAACAGGCTCCAAGGTAGTGGTATCTAAAATTTGACAAGTTTATATCTGAACAAGGTTATACTAGATGTCACTTTGATCATTGTGTTTATCTGAAAAAGAAAAATGATGGCAGCTATATTATATTGTTATTGTATGTAGATGATATGCTTTTTGCAGGGTCTAACATGCAAGAAATAAATGTTCTCAAAAGAAAATTGGCAAATTCATTTGCAATGAAGGATTTGGGAGTTGCAAAACAAATCCTTGGTATGAGAATCACTAGAGACAGGAAAAATCACAAATTAACATTGTATCAAAATGAGTACATACAAAAGGTGTTGAAAAGATTTAATATGCACAATGCAAAACCAGTTAGTACAACTTTTGCTAGCCATTTCAAACTTAGTAAGGAAATGTGCCCAAAGACCCAAGAAGACATGGATTATATGTCTAAAGTTCAATATGCATCAGCAGTTGGAACCTTAATGTATGCAATGGTCTGCACAAGGCTTGATATTGCACATGCAGTAGGAGTTGTAAGTAGGTACATGAACAATCCAAGAAAGGAACATTGGATGGCAGTGAAATGGATTCTCAGATATTTTAAAGGTACCACAAATCAAGCATTATGCTTTGGTGGTTCAAACATTTCTCTGCATGGATATGTTGATGCAGAAATGGCAGGTGACATAGATAATAGGAGGAACACTACAGGATATGTATTTACTGTTGGTGGAACAACTATCAGTTGGGTTTCAAAAATCCAAAGTGTTGTTGCACTTTCAACAACAGAAGTAGAGTATGTTGTTGCTATAGAGGCTAGTAAAGAAATGATTTGGTTACAAAGGTTGATGGGTGAATTGGGTAAGGAACATGATATGGGCACGTGATACAGTTATAGCCAAAGTGTCATTCATCTTACAAAGAACTCAACATTTCATTCCAGGACTAAACACATACATCTCAAGTACCATTTCATACGATCAGTGTTGGAAGATGGAGAGTTGAAGCTGAAAAAGATACAAACTAGCCAAATCTTGCAGATATGCTAACAAAAGTTGTAACCAAGGAGAAGCTAAGAATATGCTCAGTTTCAATTGGTCTTCAAGGATGACGATGAAGATGAGAAACAACTAGATCCAAAATGGAGTCATTGTCCAGCAAATGAAGCAGTGATGGAGTTGCTACAATCATTCTCCAAGTGGGAGATTATTGAGTGTGGAGCATGATTGTTCAGAGGTCTTTGTTTCAGCCAAACATATACCCCAGGAAGTTTGTACACCCCTCCACACGGGAGGGTGCGGGGGCCAATCCCCCCCGGCTGGGGCATCTGGGGGCCAACGGTCCCTCGGCGGGGGCTCAGGGGTAGTGCCCCCAAAGCTAAAAACAGATGTAAAATTGCCTTGTAAAAGTATAATAATTTCTAGTCAATCTAGGCCATTCATTAGGTAGATGATCTGACAATAGAACTTATGTTTAGCTTAGGGTTTTTTGCCCTAGAAGGCAACCCCTCTATTTGTATGAGGGCATTGTATTTGAGGCTGTGTAATAGATGTGTATTCTGTGTGAGGAAACAGAGGATATTACAGTGGATCTGTTGTAGGTTGTATGTATTCATTTTGTTGGATAATAGAAAGGAAGGACTAGCTGTTCGGGGTGGACATAGCCCAAACTGGGTGAACCACATATATCTTTGTCTCTCTTGTTTTATGCATTTTCTATGTTTATATTTCTCCAATATTTTATGTGTTCCATTGCTCCGTAATATATAATTTTCTAACTGTAAGTTTGATAAATTATGGTTTGTTCCTTTAGCAATTACTTAAGTAAAGGGTAACAACACTTTTGTGCTAAAAAATCTTAATGGACTATATTCCGCTCATCCTATAAATGGAAGGTTTCTCAAACATTTCATTCAATACTGAGAAGTTGGAATACATTTCCTTGTAAAAACTCCAGTTTCTTTTACTTTTTAAGCTGTCACTGAGATTTTTTACAACAAAGGACTCCATAGCCCGAGGAGGAGGCACACAGATCTGTAGGTTCTCTGCATTCTACAGGAGAACGCAGTCCCTAGTTGGAGCCAATGTTGTAGTATTTTTTGGTTATGATAAGTTAGAAAGAATTAGACAAAAAATGAAAATGTATTTACAAAATGTTAAGATAACATATGGACAAAAAGAATATTGAATAAAAACATGTAGGAAAATATTTTGATAAATATTTCCATATCAAAGAAAATGTTAGGGTAGATGCCCTAAAAAATGAATGAAAAATAAAATGTTAGGTTATACAGAAAAGAAAAAGAAATAAACTCTAAAAGTGATGCAAATCTAAATGCCACTACTTTGCTCTACATTTAGTTTGAAAAATAATAGTTGTGTGCAGTTTGTTTAGATGCCACACTAGGTTATTTTATCCAATTATACAGTTACATCATAATTGGATTTTCTTAAAATTAATTCTCATAGGTAGAAAATAAATTGGCTCAACAGTTTAATATGATCCAATGGAAGAAATAAGATAGAGAGATATATTGTTCATAAAAAGAAAATATTGGGTTGCTAGTTTAAATGCACTCTGGAAGGATAAGTAAAAATGTTAGGAATAGAAGGGTAGGTAGAAATGTGAAAGTTTGAGATGCTGAAATGGTTGTTTCCTAAAGATCAAAACATTGAGGGTGGGTAAGCGTCGCGCAAGTTCCATGTGCGATACCATTGTCAACCATTGGATGATTACTGATTGTTGACCGTGGGATTAATATCACATCACATAATTCATGAGTGAATGATACTTGGGCGAAAGAAAGTATGATTTGCGATGTCACTGCCGACTGTTAGATATAGAGAGGGGAGATCAACAATGTAGAGTGAAGTTGTTGTTCAATTTCTATTTAGTTGTTGTTCAATTGTTGTTCAATTGCTGTTCAATTGTTGTTCAATTGTTGTTTAGTTGTTGTTCAATTGATGTTTAGTTTTTGTTCAATTGATGTTTAGATGTTGTTCAATTTATGTTCAATTGTTGTTCAATTGACATCCTACATCATTTTTCGAATAACAAAAGTTTGGACTTTATGTTATTTCATTCATATGCTATCACTTCATTCACTAAAACACATAAACCCATAGCCACTGTGTCCACCTATCATATCGCAACCCCACCATTCATTCCATGTTCACATGTTAAACTCCCTCCACCTCACCTCTCATCCCACACACTCCTCCGCAATCATATGGCCCACACTACCTTTTGGCCCTCATTCACCGTCTGAAGTTTAGCAGTGGTTTGGGGGGGGGGGGTTTTATGTGTAGTCTTTAATATCACCTATATAAACCACAAAGGTACCTTTTAGTCTTTCGAGAGTAAAAATTCCAAAACCACAAACTGCTTCATCTTACCCCTGAACGCGGTATCCTTCATAGCTGTTATCACCACCCCATGTCACCTCCATGTCACGTTTCACTTCATGTCTCCCATCCAATCATTTTCTGCCTATCTGTTTCCCATTTATTTCCGTTCCTGCACATTTATAACCAAATGTTCATTAATTAACCCGTTGGATAATTAATGCATTTTTAAATGTTCAACCCCACCCTCCCACTCCATTTTTCTCTTTATAAACGCTATGTCATGCATTTCAAACATTAGTTAATTTCTACAACCAAGATTATTCTTCAAGCCCACTTGCTCGTACAACTCAGCCACTTGTCCTATTCGCAAGCACATTTTCCAGGTCCACTTGTCAATTACCTATCTCGAGTCTCATAACTCCTTTTACCATTTTGTCATTTACAATCCATAGTTTTTTTTAACAAAATTCCTCCCAAGGGAAAAGAAATTGCAGAAGTTTCAAATCCTCTAATTCAACAACAGATTGATTTCCACCATACTCCATTAGTTGACAAGGATTGCAAAATCATTTAGACTTCTTCTCAATTTGATTTATTTGAAATTTATTATTGGTGGGAAGAACATCTAATTTATGAGAAGTGATGAAATTGGGCTCTGGGAATTCCAATTACCTCACTATATTTTTCCACAAATACACAGAGCTTCCAGAGTTCATGAGGAAATGCCATGAATCCTATGATCCCATCCAGAGAGCCATTATCTCACCTTCTGGAGAAATCATCTGTCCTATTAATGTTGCTTCAATTGAGAAAATGTCGCAGGCCCCTGACACTACACCAACTCATCCTTTTTCTCATGAAAACTTGATAGAATCTTATAACAAATTGGACTTTACCAAGAGAGCCCAGACCTTGGAACTGTTTTTAACAATTGGTAGTCCTCTACCAAAGAGATATCCCCCTTATGATTCATCCATGTTTCCTGATAGAACCAGGCATATTACTACTATCTTGTCCTATTTGCTCGGTTATCACTCTGATCAATCTATCAATGAAGCCATCCTTGGTTTCTTATCCATATTTTCTTCTGATTCTAAGCCTGCTGTTATTTATGATTTTAGCCATTTCATAGCTGAAACCATACATGAGTAGTTTGTCAAATTTAACACTGAAGAAGTATTCAAGTATGCTTCAGTACTTGTGTATCTTTTTATATATTTTCAGGGAGACAAATTCCCATTTTCTTTGCAGAAACTTCATGAAGAAGGATCGCCACAGTTAGTGATTTTATGGACTTCAATGGGGATGAAGGAGAAAGAAGAATTCACATATAAGAAGTTCATAGAATTGTTTTCATCCAACCCTCAGCCTGATGAGAAACACTCCATTACCAAGGATCAATGAAGATATTATCAAATAACTTTAGTTCATAGATCAAGATGCAACCGGAGAGTAGAATTGCTACGAGAACTACACAGAAATAAGGGTTTTTTGGATGAAATCAAGCATATATTTTTGGTAAAACCCACTTTTACTAAATATACCGAGATGGATGAAATCTACAAGAGGGTAAAAAATATTTATATCCCAGATAAGAAATGCTGGGAAGAATTAACAGATTTACTTAATGAAGGATTATTGAATAGCATTCAGGTTTTGAGGGAATAGTCAACTAGCTTCAACCACTTTTCAACTTTTTCAGTGATAACCATCAAACAACGTATCACCAAAGCAGTGCCAAATCATTACACTTTTTTATTTTTTATTGTGTAAATAATCTATTTTTGTAAAAGTAGTTAAGGATATTTTTCGTCCTACTGTTGTATAAGTAACTCTCTTCAAAAATTATTAAGGGTTGCACCCTTGAAGAAGAATTTCTAGACATCTAATGTAATTAATATTTCTAGATCATTAATACAAAGTGAAGGATTCTGAATCCTATTTTACACAATTTTTGTTTCCTGTAAGTTTTTCCAGCGTCATTCATTATGTTTTTTCTTGATATGCTTTTGTCTTGCAGAGATAACTAGGTAGGAATAACTGTATTTCAATCTATTCCTATAAGCTTTATGAAGTGATAATCTATAAAGAGAATGGATTAATGGAATGATTGTTTAATAAATTCCTTCAAAATTAATAAATCATCAGCATCTTTTGTAAGCTCATGTGTATTTTCTCAAACCTTTAAACATAGTTTAAAGGTTTTCATACTTATGATTATTTAACTTTCAATTTGAAAACTGTGGCAATCATATTACTTTTCTGTTTCTGCTCATCACCATAAAAGCTATTTCACTGTGTAAATATTTATAGCAACACTCTATTGAGATATTGATATTATTCAAGAGGTTAGACACATCAGTTCTATATCTATTTCATCCATTGGTCTCTCTCCCCCCCCCCCCCCCCCCCCCAAAAAAAAACAAAAAAAAAAACCAAAAACAATTTTAACTTAGATGCTCTGGCATAATAGTTGACCATTATTATCTTCAAGGTACAAAAAGACCAATCTCCCATGCATCTAACCATGAGTTTTAGACTGGACTTGGATTGCTAAAAACATAAATATGACTTAAGATAAAGGGACCATTTTTATGTGAATACCTAAGCATAGGGATAGATAGAGAATGATTGTGAGCTAGCCCTTTGATGGATTCCATTCCAATCTCCACCCTTGTTCCCATACCTACCTCCCACCTCAAATTTCCCAAACTCCAATGCTTAATCTTCATCATACTCCTCCAAATGTGAGTTGCCACCTTCTTTTTTGGAGCCCCTGCTTTGATCCATCTATCCAACTATTTATTTTTGAGATATTTTTCTTTAATAATTTGTTGTCATATGCCATCTCCCCTCAATCCCCTCCACATATTCATAGCAAGATGAGCCATATTGAAACATTTTGGATCTTTGATATCCCATCCACCTACATCGACTTGCCTTGATAGCTCCTCTATGTGGGCTAAACACTTTTTTATGTATTTCGTAGGCAACTCAAAGAAATTTGGCATTGATAGATTTAATAATGTTGCCAATATTTTTAGGCAACTTATAGAGATGCATCTAGTATATAGAAATACCTTGTAACGTTGATTTAATCAGGTAAGCCTTCCTCCTAATCATATTCATTTGTGTGACCACAAAGACATATTTTTCTCAAATTCTGTTATTATACATTCCTAACACATGATTTCATATTTATTCGGTTTCAGAAAACTCCTTCCATTGAGATCCATTACACCTCAAATATTTTTGCCATCTCTAACATCGAAGCGTCCTAATGCTATTTCAAAATCAAAATCACAATATTTTACCTTCTCATCTAAATCGATTAGATATTTGGCGACATTCAACTTTATCTTTTTGATCCTTTTCACCACACATTCAAGAACCTTATGTAGCATGTGATTCTTGTCCCTAATTATTCCCCCCCCAGAAAACATAAAATTAAATAAATTAATCCATATATATGTATAGATGTTAGATATTGCATCTAAATGGAGGAGTCAAAGGTTTGACCCACTAAACATGCCCTCCAAATTATACCCACTTATCATTGCAACACTAGTAGGAGCATTTCTCCAATTTTGAATGGTGGTAGGGTCATATCATGGTCAATTCATATCATTTTGGTTATTTTTCATCTTGAGTTTTTCCAAGGCCTCACCATGCCTAAGCCTAGTAGGCTTGACCTTGTAAATATCAGAATAATGTGAACCCCCAAACCTTGCATGAGAAGAAGATTCGTCAAACACCATGGTGAACCCATGTATGTTGGAGAAAGGATGGCCACATGGACCAAGGAAATTCTAATAATGCTTACTATTTGGGAAGGAAAATTGTGTGCCCCTTCCAATTTATGTTGGTCTAAAAAGGCACTGAGCACAAATGTGGCGATATAAATGTCATGTGAAGGTCTTCCTCATGTCTGGACTGCGATGGTTTATGAACAAGTGATAACTATGGGATCAACTGTGTTGGAGAAGGAGGAAGAGGAAGATTTAATCACATTTACAGGAGAAGAATGAACAATTCCAATTTCCATTTCAATTTTTGAGTGAATTTAAGGGAAGGAGGATGTAGGTGTTTTGTATGATATTGCCAATAACTTTAGAAATGTAGGGAGGTTCATAATGAGAGATAGATATAAAAATTGAGGGATGAGAACTTAAAAATGTTTGATGTGATGGATACAAGAGAGTAGTTTTAGAGAAGTGTGGAAAATTGCACGGAATATTGCTGCGAGGAAATGAAGTTGGGAGTGTAGAGATACAAAACTCTCATCATTTTTTCATGGGCTACACTAGTTGTTAGACTTAAGCTTAGGGGTTAAGATAAAGTGTTTTCAAATCCAGTTTAGCGAACGATATAAGCCATCAAATATGTGAGTCTTATCTCTCTACATGTGGGGTACATACACTATTGCAACCCTAAATGTAAGTGTTTATGTTTCAAATGACATGTTTATAGTGCACTATGTTCCTTATGCGAGAGAATAGAAACAATTCATCAAAGCTCCTTTGGTGTACTAAATGAGAAACACTGACCTTTTTTTCCATTTGATCTTCCTACTATACATGCAGTTGGAATTCTAAATATAATCCTTGTGAGTTGAGAAGAGAAACATGAAGAGATTATTTATTGAAGTGAAGTTTAAATATAGGTAGATAAACTTTTAATGGGAAATTTATTTCTTAAAAAAAAAACTCTTTTAAGAAGTTAGTTTTAACATGTTCTATATTTCAAATCTATCCAATCGCTCAAGCATATTAAAATTTAGAATTTATTTCAAAAATAATAATTATTCACTCATACTTGTCACTTGAAGAAAATATCACAATATTATTTTGCTGACAGGAACTCACACTCTTCAACCTAGTATGAAAAAGATGACGTAATGTTATGTTATGGAAACAATGGTCCAATAAAAATAAAAGAAATAAAATTCAAATGATTTAAAATAAAATTAAAATGTGAAAATCATAACAAAATAATGCTTATAGTGTGCATCACACACATACAACCACACACGACATAAAACACCATGCAATACATGCACCTACACCTGACATACCACACATACACCTACACCCAATGTACAACACAACACAATACATACTCCTACATTTGGTGTACACCACAACACAATACATCCACCTAAACCCAATGTACAATACAATACAAATACATACATAGAGTACAATGCAATTGAATACATATGTCATGATACAATGACTACACAATGGACAATATTACATGCTTGTAGCACAACATGTATGACACACAGACAATACCACATGTACACCAATACCATATGTACAACATGTACACAGTACCACCTATACACAACACTACCTTCACAACATGTGCCTAACAACACATGTACATGGAACCACCTACACAACGCGTACACATCCACGCATGTATATTGCACCAACTATACAACATGTGCACAATACCACATGTACACAGTACCACATGCACGACATGTACACGACACCACATGTACACAACATCACATGCACGACATGTACAAAACACCCCATGCACATAGCACCTCATGCACACAACACCACATGTACAATCATGCACACAACACCATATGTACATAGCATCTCATATACATGTACATAGCACCATATATACACAACACTGCATATCCAACATGCACTCAACACCATATGCACGCAATGCCACATATCCTTCATGCGCACAGTGCGATATGTACACAACACCACATATTCAACATGTACATAGCTCCATCTATACCGAACACTGTATATGCAATACGTACACAAAACCATAGGTACAATCGTTCAATATAAAATATGAAAAACTTATACACAACAATAACATTACACATCGAAGACCACATTGCCTCTATTAAGCAACCTTCCTTCATGTATCTCTCTGTCATCCATGCTTATCCTAGCATGTGGCAGATCACATTGTTTGCATTCTGATGTAGTATCTCTCAGCATTCACTTGTCCATAGCATAAACATAGATATAGTATAATCAAATAATATCAATTCATATCCATGTGACACTAGCCTCAGAGATCTGTCAAGCTACTCTCCCCCCTTGATTCCTCATGAACGAAGAATCTCTTCATGCCATTCACATGCATAAGAAATCATTCCTCCACAAGAATGATTATTCTGGATGACCCTGTTAGAAAATAGTATGTATATATATATATATATATATATATATATATATATATATATATATTATATATAATATATATATATATATATATAATATATATATATATATATATATATATATATATATATATATATATATATATATATATATATATAGATAGATAGATAGATAGATAGATATATATAAAACAAACATTATCCTGTCAAACGGAAACATACATACATACATATATACATGAATATATATCAACATTAGCATAAACAAGATCACAACATAATTACCAAATATCATAAGATCAATGTTAAGTGAATTCCCTTTATCCTTGTACAACATGCACAACATTGTGAACAACCGTACCCAACATATCCTAGGAATTAGATCCCTCACATCCATTCACTTTACCTTTCTTGTTAGTTTTTTCATGATTTACCTGCCACAATCCATTTACATTAATGGACCTAACCAACCTAGCTGACTATCATACTCTTACCTTTAGCTTCCCTTACACATGCACCAGCTTCTTCCAAGTCTTTCACTACCTGTTGGGTTCCACACAACTCTCCCAGAGTTCTATCAACATTCATCTTTCCCAACCAATTCCCAAGACCCTAAAAACATAAAAGGAAAGAACAAGGACTAAACAAGAATAAAATAATGAAAACTAATAACAATACGACTCTACAACAAAGTTGCATGATCATGCACTAGACATAACAAAACTACATATCAAGTGCAAGCAAATGACAAGGTACCGAAAGAACAAGACTATCAATAGACACCATGATTTAGTCCACATGGTTTCCCAGTGCTTCCAAAGGAAATATCAACCCGAGGCTTCTTCAAGATTCCATGGAAATATCTTTACCATCCAATCCCCTGCATCATACTTCCATAAATTCATAATTGTCAGTGCATAAGTGAACATAAAGTTACACCAATTACCTTACCTTGTTGTGCCAAGCATGTTTCCTTGTAACTGAACACACATGTCAACCACATGTTCCAAAGATCAAGACAACATATCTACTAATTTGAAATCAACCTTTACAAAGACTAAAAATCATGTCAAAATCCATAGTCAACTCGTAGTTATTATACATAATGTTATAACTATCACCTACTTAAAATCAAGTACATATAATCTATCTCAACACATATGTGTGAGTAAAACCATATTAAAACAAGATCATTTGAACACATACTCATATTATGCAATTCATCAAACATTCAACCAACTTGCAAAAATACCATGTTAAATAAATCGTCTGGATGACATAATCAAACACTCAAATCAAATATATGACATACTCAAACTCATACCTTAATGTATTAACCCTAACTTTCTACATAGGCCAATCCGATTCAGCATGATACATATAACATCAAGATCTTAATGAAATAACCCTAATCATTAACTAACATATAACAACAACAAGTTAAAATATAACATGCTCATCAACAACAGATAACATAATCATCAAGTTAAATATTATAAAAAAACAATAGCAATGCATACAACCACAAGTTAATATAAATCATGACTATCTGACACGTGCATATGACTACACTAATCAACTACCATTTATCATACATGTAACCATAATAATAATAGAACTACAACCATATCAGTAACCCTAATTCTTATAACAAACATTAACCAACATACCTGCATGCCCACCATACAAAAATGTATAATGATCTGATCTTACCCTAAAGTCCATTATTGCAACTTCACTTTAATGATTTGCATTTCTTGCTCTATTTCAACCAACACATTAACCACATAACATACCAATATCATCATGATGACCTAATTGCATACAATGACCTTATGCACAACAAACTTCACCATCAAAATGTATGCATAAGAACATATAGATACTGACATGAAAAACAAATGCATATACAACCATACACTCATGACAAAACATCCCACAACAACACCATCAACCTTTACATGGAAAAATAACTACAATCATGATCAACGCCATGCAAATGCCACAAGTACATGGACTAGAAGCATAAGGAACACATATGCATCGACATGAATGCATGGCCAACACACTACCCATCTAGTACGTGGGGTAAACCATGCTCTAATGCCACTTTGTGGTATCATATATCAAACGAAAATAATGGAAGCCAAGCATCACCCAAAGAGAATGAAACCATGCTTTAATACCACTCTACGGTATCAAATCTAACCCAAAAAGAGTGCAACCCACTCTGATACCACTCTGTGGTATCAGATATAACCCAAAGAGAGCATAACCCACTCTGATACCACTATGCGGTATCGTATATGACCCAAATAGAGCACAACCTGCTCTGATACTAGTTTGTAACAACCCTCCTCCCATATCTACCCAAGTAACTGGCCAACCACAGTAAACATTTGACGAAAGGCCACTATAATAGGATTCAACCTCCTAATCACCTTAAGGAAGTGGAACTTGCAAAACACATCACGCAAACCCTCCACATCAGCAACAAAACTCCCAAGAGCCACCCCAACCACTCAGGGAAGCAACCCCTAGATTCTACCTCGATATGGACATGGGTGCATCTAGGAGGCTCCAAAAGCTCCCACATCAAGGGCAAGGGAGCTTGTGGGGACTTTTTTCCCGAGTCTTGTGCCTGTGAATTTGATATTTTTTCCACTTTTTTAGGGTTAGAGACCAGGTCACTTCCCATAACTCAATGGCACGTTCAAAAATGACTATACATAAGAAAACAATGATACATTTTCAAAAACATTGACAAGGCTTAGACTAGAACCATACTATCCATGACAGGCATTTCGTCAAACATATCTCAAATATGAAATCTACAGGTCTTAATAGCAAAGCTGAGCATAGGGGTCTCATACTCATCTGAGGTTTGCTATGAGGCATTGTTTCCATATCACACTAGTTGCATTATCATGTATTAGGACATAAATTCATTGTTCATTCATTTACAAGTAAAAACATGATGAGAGCCATACACCACCATTATCGTAATATATATTCATAACCAACTTAATAAGAATAGAAATACCAATGAAATAATAAATGCATAATCCACATCAACTGGTATAATACTCATGAAAGAACAAGAAGAAATAACCTCATTTTAATGATGCAATGACCAACCAGGTTTGGGACTTCCACGAACCACCCGACCATATACTAGGCTAAACCAAATCTTTAGTTCAGCCCATCACCCCCCTGCCATATTCCAAGTATGAATGTGGGATCTCATAAAACAAATTAATCGAAACCATCTAGGGATTGTAGAGGCCAAACCACCTCATCCCTCAACCAATGATTCCACCTCATGATTAGACACCACCAACCATCACTAGATTGGTCTCTACACAAGTTGTCCAGGGCTCCAGAGAGTTTGTTCCAACCTAGGTTCTAGGACTAGTAACTCAATCCATGATTGTTACTAGGCTCCAAAGCATTTTTCCAACCAACGCTACAAGACTAGTAACTCAACCCACAACTGCTACTAAGCTCAAGAGCGTTTGTCCAACTTGGCCTCTAGGACTAGTAATTCAACCCACCTATTGACGGTGTTGGACCCACCAACATGTCAAGGGGATCCCTCGGTAAGAAGTCCCAATTAGACCTCATACCATTTGGTGTAGGAGTCCCAATAGTGAGTAGTAAGGTAATGCCTTGACTGCGATCTCGCATAGAGGAAAGTAAGATAACTCTGTCAGTAGAACAGGTGTGACTGATGCAATGAGTCAAGGAAGGGGTATGAAACATTCCAACACTTTGAAAGGGGAAGGAGGTGAAGGTGAGTTCCAGGTTGAAAGGGATCAGTCCCAACTCGACTAGGAACACACAACACAAATGACATGCACATCTTCTGGTAGAGCAGTCCACTCAGACGTAGCAGTCACATCATACAAGGTAAGATAACATGTACAAAACTTACGAATTAGACCGTGATGAGTGTGATAGTTGTTATAGTAAGGTGCAAGTGGAATGTCCATCTAATGTCAGACAGAACAGTCGACACGGACGATGACAACATTAACAACATATGCAAGACATTCACAACAAGAATCATATAATTGCATGTGAATCAATTCATACACAAGTACATAAGTTAAACAACACATATCATTAAAGAAACCAGAGCAGTTCAACTACAATGACAACATATGCATGAAAATGTGATGGCTCTTATTATATAAAGAAGTGTAAGTCACAATCATACAATACATCCATGTAAACCTGTTAGCCCCAACAATGGAACGTTACAATCACATCCGCCTATTCCTCTAGAGAGATGTACTAGCTCCATGCAGTGGAGAAGCTAAGGCACATCACAATACTGTCCAAACCTTCTTCAAAATAGTCTTAGTAGAAGCTTGGCTGACCAAAAGCCTATACAATAAGTTATGAGGGACTATTTATAGCAAAGGGTGGGGTGATCCTTGACATTCCTCTTTGTGACAGTTCAACTACCCTCATGACTCTTCACCTACTATATGATTGTTACATCCAACTGTTGACACTTGATTTACACTTGACATGACTCAACATTACAATGCACATGTACTCATGTGAGACAACATGGCTTGAGCAAGCCTTGCAAGACATCACTAACACTCAGTCCACTATGGTGAGACCAACTCTTTTACATGCTTGTGATGGTGAATTTGGTGAGATGATGCCAAACTTGGTCATCCATGATGGTGTGCATGCACCTCATGGTGACATCTTGCTGAAGAAAACTCTTGCTTCCCTTGCAACTAGTGCATTGGTTTGGCCCCTTCATCCAACTCGTCGACTGACATGGCATGGTCTTCTTGGGTGTGGCTAAACCAGAATCACACTGATGCATAGTGTCCATGGTGATCTTCAAGTGTGTGTTGGTGGTCATGCACATCAAATTGCCAAAGTACCCATTCGGCTCTAGTTGGACTTGCTTCTTCACTTCGTCTTGGTGAGTGTGTTGAATGGGTTGGATTGCATGTATGCACAAAATGACATGCATGTTATTGAACCCCTTGCATGTGATCAACCACACTGCTCACCATGTCTAATCTGTGTTAGCTATTGGGATGGATATTTAACTTGTCTGGGCACAGATTCATCCATGAGTGCACATTGCACCCACTGCTGATCCTGATCCTACTACAACTTATTCATATACCTATGCAGGTTCAACACATGCAAATCCTTCTTTGTTACATCCTTTTCCTTCATGTGATATTCATGTCAAACTGCCACCCATAGGGGAGTTTCCAAAGTTGCTTTCATCATCAATGGACCTGCTTGAGCTGGCAACTTTGTTCAACCTCCATATTGTCAACAACCCTCCTCTGGTATTCATTGCATTCAGTATGCTGGCTTCAATTGCTATTCATGATGCTGCTCGCTATCATGTTGCTGCTTGATGTCCTTGTCTACAAACAACTTGATGTCTTTGTGATTATGAAATATCATAGACGCTTGATCAACTGCATCCCCAAGCGTTCTCTGAATAGTGTCCTTATCTCTTCTCTCCTAGAAACCATTGTACCTATACTGCTGAGAGATAGACGAACACTTGTGATACCTAGAGACATGGTAATACTCATAGAAAGAAATCTATCAGTTGAAAACCAAAATGAACATGAGAACTAACTTGCAACATACTTGGGAGAATGATAATGCAGGTTGCACAAATTCGGTTGGGAGGTCAGGAGACCGACTACCAAGACTATTCAAGGCACAATCTGGGCTGCTGCGTGATTGGCTGATGCTGGAACTATGCAATGCATAGTCAAATCTAGCTTGTGACTTTTGGGTTAGCACAATGCGCAATTCCAGCTGGGAAGGACTACTCGCCTAGGGACAGATCTGCCAATTTTTTGGGCCAAGCAGCCACTCTCCCCCAAAAACGCGCAAAACATTCCTGGAGGCTAGTTTTGTGTAGGAATGCACAAATCTGGAGAGGAAGGTGAGCCTTCCTTTCCAAAATTTCACAATGTAGCTTTGGTGAAGGCAGAGCCTAGGCCAAGGTTGGCCTGACTCGCCGATGGGTGACTGAAAGCAAGTAAGTCAATGAATGCATGGCGGCATTAAGTGATATCATAAGTGATTGATAGTGCATGCAAAACATGAATGAAAGATTCAGAAAATAGATCAACATGCATGTGGGTGAGGTATTTTGCTAGTTGGGCAAACATCTATGCAAAATAATTTCATGAACGCAACAACAGTGAGATAGAAATGGAAACTGAAATAAAGCTAGGACAAGCTAGTACATAGTAAAGAACAACAAGGGCTCAAAGAAATCAAGGAAACAATAATTCTACAAGAGAAAACAAAAAAAGTGACAGAATTGCAGCATCAGGCATGGGAAGTTGGCTTACCCCAAAACAAATGAGTTGAATGTGTCGACTACTCCTAGATGTGATGTGGGATGTCAGAGCTACAAGGTTGATGTGAGGAATGGGCTCTGTAGTGTCCAGTGACAATTTTTGATAACATAAAGGTTGTGATGGGCATGCCACGAATCTAGGGGAAGCGACACTTGGTGGGAGGTTTTCGAATTTATTCTTGCATGTAACCTCCAACTACTAAACATAGATCCTTGAAACAAGGGATGCCTTTGCATGCTTCCTTGGGAGAAACAGTCCATGCATGCAAGTTTGGTTTTCTCAGTCTCATAGGGAACTGGTCAACTCAACTGTATATGCAAGAGACTGCTCCACTACTAGAGAAAAATGTGCATTTCTGGCTGGGAACTAGGTTGGCTGCCTAGAAGATTTACCCATTTTTTAACTAGAGTAGCTGACTGTTGCCTAGATTTGGGCAAATCCTAATTTGAATAGCCTACTGTTGGGAAAATTTACACAAATCCTGTTGGGAGGGTTGCATGGCAGGATTGCGCAATCTTGGAGCCTAGCAGGCTGTCAAAGATGATTGCACAATTCTTGGAGGGAAGGTTGGTTTCCCTCTAGAAATGCACAATTTTCAAGGGGAATCTACTCAACCTATAGGTCCACCAAGTCTGGGTGAGAAACCTGTGATGGGAATGGATCAATTGTGATCAATAGGTTTCCTTTGTGCGAGGAAAACACTTAAATCTTGAGTACTTGATGAAGGCAGTCAAAGTCTTGTGTAAGGTTGATAGGGAGGCTCCAAAATAGGCCAAGGAAAAATTTTGGAGGGTGGTTGTAGCTGCTACAACACTTGGAGACACACTAGTAGAACTCCAGCTCTCTTAATGGACCTTGTCTATGAAAAGCAAGTCTAACACCTCCAGAAGTAGTGTTCAATGCTCAGCTCATCTTGGCTTCACAGTAGTTTGATTGTGAGATGTAGAATATGCTAGAATCTTGCTCGATTGACACACATTCCAAGCCAAGGAAACATAGTTGTTTCGATTGGTGTTGAGGGGTATATAGGTGCACAAGAAATATAGTTATCAGAGTCTTAATTTCATCTCTAGTGTTGCTCCACTTCCAGCAGACCTGGTCAGTAACCCAATGGAGTCACATAGGAACACAAGCAAGGCTCCACTACCAACGGGCCTAGTTAGTACCCTGGCAGAGTTACTTGCATCACCTCCCTGCACATGAAGCATTTCTATTCTTTCGCTTTTTCATTTTTCATTTTTCATTTTTTTACTTTTCATTTTTTTCATTTTCATTGTGCATAACACTTATTCATTTCAAAGGCAGAAGAGGGATCCTGACTTATTGAAAGCAGAAGAGGTTGTTTCAGCAGAGAAGTAGTTTATTATATCTTTGATGTGCATGTTAAGGTTTTCCTCCTCACCTTACTCTACTTGACTAGGTTGACAAGGGTTAACCCAAAAACAACCGACTAGAGAAGGTGACACTAGTTATCACACAAGCATTGTGTTTTCACCAAGGTTCACTTCGAGTAATACATATTTTCCTTCGACGTGTCATGGACTAAGAGTAACAAGCTCATCATACAGAGGCAAGATGATAGATAACCAAGTAGCGATAGCTGTACAAGCCCTCTTGTACTTTACCCAACTTGCTTCAAGAATCATACATGGTTTCATGCAAGAGTAACCTACGAATGAAACAACTGAACTAACAAACATCAAAGAAAAGACAAAGTACAAGAAAAAGTGAAAGCAAAGGAGGTAAGAAAGCAAGCAAGCAAACAAACAAGAAAACAAAGCATGTAAGAAAAAAAGCATGCAAGAAAACAATTGAACGAAAACACTACTCTTACTCCTACACTAACAGTACATGGGCATGATCATGTGAAGTGATACTTCCAATGTAACCACCGGTGCATTGGTAGACCCATGTTGGTGAAGGCTTGGATTGTGAGCAATGCATTTGTGTGAACCAGCAAGAAAGAAAGATATAGCAATGAAGACAAACAAACTTTGTGATTCAAAGTGCCCATGGGAAATAAGTGAGTGCATGTGCATGATGGGCAGTCTGCGGACTGATCATGGTGTTGTGTGAAACTACGTGCAACTTTGAAGCATAAGCACACTCTTCACTATGACATGCAAGCAAATGAAAGAAATAAAGATAACTTGCATTGTGCATGAGAGCTTGTAATGTAAGGGTCCCCAAATGCATGAGAAATGGGATCATGTAGTTTGACTTGAGGAACTAAAATCTGAGTGTTAGATTGATCTTGAATGCATACAGATGAGTGATGAGGAGCCTTGAGTGTTTGAAAATTTTCAATATTGGAAATGAAACCAACCTCAGGACAATGAGGGCCTGACACAACCATCAGCTCGGGCTAAAGTGCCTCGATGGTTTATGGGGTTTCAAATTTGTTAATAGATGGATCTTCGTAGAACAGTGGCTTAGATGGATTAACAACGAGTGAATCAAAATCATGATCAGATGATGGGTGAAGAGATCATGACAACCAAGGTCAAAAAATTTAAGATGTTGGTCGACATCCTCATGGTTTGATTAATCAAACAGAGTAGATGAGAAGGAAGGATGTTCACCTTTTATGTTTCCGAAAATGGCAGATGAAATATCAAGTGGATTTACAATGAATGATTGGTCATGTCCATTGTTGGATGATGGGCTAAAATATGATGTGTCCTATGAAAGATCAACAATTGGTGCATCCGTGGATGAAGACACACATGTGAAATCATGGATGGCAGGTTCACCAACGATGTTAGGAAATAAAAGAGGGGGCTGATATAGAAGGGAGTCATCCTTCACCAACTTTTGATGCTCAAGCTCCCACTCATACTCTTCATGAATGACAATGCATGTTGGTTGTGCAACACCAACTCTGTGAATGGGTTGTTCCTCGTTCACAACAAGTGAAGAGGTCAAAATGGATGAATAGAAGAAAACAAAATCTGGAGGATCACCCAAGTGCTAAGATGGAGGTCAAAGAAAAGAATGCATATGGGAACTCAAAGGACTAACAACCAAATCTACGTGAAAATTGAGTGGAGTGATGTTGGGAGAGTGTGGAGGATGAATAGATGTACAAACATGATCCTTATAATCACTAGGCGATGTCAGAATAGTTGAACAAGAGGGTGCTGGATAGTCCGTTCAAATAGTGCTTGCTCCCACATGATATTGCATAGTTCCATCAACGAAGAAGTTTGAGTGAGGTCTCAAAATTTCTCTTGCGATGGGTAGATTTCTTAAGATAGTACTCGAATTGTAGGTTTTAACCCCATACAGAAATTACCTGCATATGAATTTTAAATCACAAGAAAAATAAAAATGCGAGAGCATAACACATAAAACACATATACACAGAGATTTCCCACTGGATCCCAAAACCGGGACTAGCAGCTTGATTTTTCATTATGTTCCTTTTAATGTTACAATACATATTTATATATGCCGAAGCATCCAATACCATGGACCGAAAACCATCGCGTCCAAAACCATGGACCGAAAACCATC
>APFE031172442.1:52703-74797 GCA_000404065.3 Pinus taeda | reverse complement strand
TGCCCCGAACCCCATAAAGTGGGGTTACGGGTACCCCTCAAACCCCCTGTTAACTATGTGGAAATAATATAACACAACCCAACACGAATTGGTCTCAGAGATAAGGAAACTTCATCTGGCTCCTTGAAGCTTGAAACTATAAGTCACGGAAGCACTGCCAAAAATCAATAATGGATTCATGCGGAGCCCTTTGTTGTTGTAACAGTTTTCAGTCAAGAAGGTATGGATCACAATGATATAATGTGTCTTCAATAATATCACAAAATTTCTCAAATAAGTGCATGGTGTCAGCCGGTAATCTGAGAGCCCAATGAAATGGAGATTCGTGAAGTGTGTATGCAAGAAACAAATCAGCTTGTTCGTCAGTAAACTCATCTTCCTAATGAATCATGGAAAGAAAGTTATGTAAGTGCTCAAGCTAGGCCACTTCACCTTCACCAACATACATGTGAGTAGAGAAGAGATCAAAAGATTCCTCAAGATGGAGACATCTTCATGATTCAAAAAACACCTCGGGGGAAGAAGAATGCAAGACTTCGTGAAAGATATGCAATGATTCAAAACTGATGAGAGGACACTGCTTGTCATGAGGCCCTCCTTCTAGGACTATTAATGTTGATGGTGATAGACCCACAAACATGTCAAGGGGATCTCCCTGATAAGATTTCCCAATTAGACCTCAGACCGTTTGGTGTAGGAGTCCCAGGAATCGTTGTAAGGTAATGCCTTAACCGTGATGTTGTATAGAGGCAAGTAAGATAACTCTGTCAGTAGCAAGGGTGTGACTAATGTAGTGAGTCAAGGAAAGGGTATGAGAGGTTCCAACACTTCAAAAGGGGAAGGAGGTGAAGGTGAGTTCCAAGTTCAAAGGGATCAGTCCCAACTCAGTTAGGAACACACAACATGAAGGACATGCACATCTTCCAGCGAAGAAATCCACTTGGATTCGGCAGTCACATCATACAAGGTAAGATAACATGTAGAGTACTCATGTATCAGTCTGAGATGAGTGCGACGGGGTTCGAGTGAAAGGTTTGCCTGATGTCCAGTAGAGCAGTCAACATGGATGGTGACAACATTAACAACATATGCAACACATTAACAACAAGACTCATATAATTGCATGTGAATCAATTCATACACAAGTACATAAGTTAAACAACACATATCATTAAAGAAACCAGAGCAGTAAAACTACAATAACAACATATGCATGAAAATGTGTTGGCTCTTATTATATAAAGAAGTGTAAGTCACAATCATACAATACATCCATGTAAACCTACTAGCCCCAACAATGGAACATTACAGCCACATTCGCCTGCTCCTCCAAAGAGATATAATAGCTTCATGTAGTGGAGAAGCCAAGGTGTGTTAAAATATTGTCCAAGCCTTCTTCAAAATATTCTTAGTAGAAGCTTGGATGACCAAAAGCCTATACAATGAGTTATGAGGGAATATTTATAGCAAAGGGTGGGGTGAGTCATGTTATTCCCCTTTATGACAATTCAACAACCCTCATGACTCTTCACCTACTCTATGACTGTTACATCCACCTGTTGACACTTGACTTACACCTGACATGACTCAACATTACAATGCAAATGTACTCATGTGAGGCAACATGGCTTGAGCAAGGCTTGCAAGACATCACTGACACTTGGTTTGATGTGGTGAGACCAACTCTTTGATATGCTTGTGATGGTGAAGCTGGTGAGCTGATGCAAATATTGGTCATTCGTGATGGTGTGCATGAGCCTCATGGTGACATCTTGCTAAAGTGAACTCTTGCTTCCATTGCAATCGGTGCATTGGTTTGACCCCTTCATCCAACTCGTCTGCTAACATGTGCATGGTATTTTTGGGTGCGATTAAACTGAAAGCACATTGATGCATCCACGCTTATCTTCAAGTGTGCGCTAGTGGTCATGTGCATCAACTTGCTGAAGTACCCATTTGGCTCCAGTTGGACTTGCTTCTTGTCTTCGCCTTCGTGACTGTTGTTAACTAGTTGGATTGCATGCGTGTGAAAAATGGCATGCATGCTATTGAACCCCTTCCATGCGATCAACCACACTTCTCACCATGTCTGCTTCATGTTAGCTACTAGGATGGCTCTTTAACTTTTCCAGATGCAATTTCATCTGTGAGTGCACGTTGTGTATATTGTTGATCTTGATCCTGCTGCAACTCATTAGTCTGTCTATGCAGCTTCACGTTCTTCCTGATTTGCTACTTTAGCACATGCAACTCCTTTGCTACATCTTCCACCTTTTTGCGATCTTCATGTCACACCGTCAGTTCATAGTGGAGTCTCCAAAGTTTCTTTCATCATCAATGGACCTACTTGATCTTGCAAACTTGTTCTGCCTTCGTGTTGTCAACAACCCTCATCTTGCATTCGCTACATTTGGAGTGTTGTCTTTAGCTGTTCTTCATGATGCTGCTCATTGTGATGTTGCTACTTGATGTCCTTGTCTATGAACAACTTGATGTCTTCATGAGTATGCAAGCTCATAGACACTTGATTGACTGCATACCCAAGCATGCTCTAAATGGTGTCATCATTTCTGCTCAGCTGGAAACCATTGTACATGTATTGCTGATAGGTAGATGAACACCTACAATACCTCAAGACATGGTAACACTCATAGCAAGCAATTTGTCAGTCAAAAACCAAAATGAACATGAGAACTAACTTGCAATGTACCTGGGTGAATAATCATGAAGGTTGTGCAATTTCGGCCAAGAGGTCAAGAGACTGACTCCCAAGATTGTTCAAGGCATTGTCTGGGCTACTGGGAGACTAGCTAACTACTCGAACTGCACAATGCACAGTCCACTCTGGTTGCCGACTACTGGGATTGCACAATGCGTAATTCCAACTAGGAAAGATTGATGGCCTAGGGACAGATCTGCATAATTTATTGGGCCAAGCAACCATTTTCCTCCATAAATGTGCAAAATATTCTTGGAGGCCAGTGTCAGCCAGGAATGCACAAATCTAGAGAGGAAGGTGAGCCTCCCTTTCCAAAATTATGCAATGCAACCTAGGTGAAGGTAGAGCTCGAGCCAAGGTTGGCCTGACTCACCGACAAGCGACTGAAAGAAAATAAGTGAGTGAATGCATAGAGACACTAAGTGATAGAGGAAGTGATTGATAGTGCATGCAAAACAGGAATGAAATATTTAGCAAACAAATCAACATGCATGTGGGTGAGGCAGTTCGCGGGGTTGGGTGAACGTCCATGCAAAACAACTCCATGCATGCGGTAGCAATGAGATAGCAATGGAAACTAAAATAGAGCTAGGAAAAGCTAGTAAATATGTAAATGACAGAAAGTGCTCAAAGAAATCAAGCAAAAAGTACTCCTACAAGTGAAAACACAAAAAGCAACAGAAATGCATCACAAGGCATGGGAAGTGGGCTTGCCCCAAAACAGTTGAGTTGAATGTGTCGACTGCTCCTAGATGTGATGTGGGATGTGAGAGTTGCAAGGTTGATGTGAGGAAAGAGATTTGTATCATCTAGTTGATGAGTTTTGATAAGATCGAGGTTGTGACATGCTTTCCACAAATCTAGGGGAAGCAACATTTGGTTGGAGGTTTCAGAATTTCTCCTTGCATGTAACATCCAACTACTAAACATATATCCCTAAAATAAGGGATGCCTTTGCATGATACCTTGAGAGAAGTAGACAATGCGTGCACATATGTTTTTCTTAGTCTCGGAGGGAACCGGTCAACTTAGCTGCAGATGTAAGAGATTGCTCGACTGCTGGAGAAAAATTTGCATTTTTGGCTGGGAGGTGGGCTAGTTGCCTAAGAGATTTGTGCAATTTCTGAGCAAAGCAATTGACTGCTGCCTATATTTGTACAAATCCGAGGTTGAACAACCTACTACTAGGAAACTTTGAGCAAATCCTGTTGGGTGGGTTGGCTGGTAGGATTGCGCAATTCTACAACCCAGTAGGATGTCAGAGAGGATTATGTAATTCCTAGAGGGAAGGCTGGTTGCCCGGTAGAAATGAGCAATTGTAAAGGGGAAGTTGCTCAGCCTGCAGTCGGACCAAGTCCAGGTGAGTAGCCTGTTAGGGGAGTGGATCAATTGTGATCAAGAGGCTACTTTTGTGTGAGGAAAACGCTTGAATCTTGAGTACTTGACGAAGCCAAACAAAGAGTTGAGTAAGTTTTGTAGGGAGGCTCCAAAACAAGCTAAGGAAAAATTGTGGAGGGTGGTTGGTAGCCACTACAACACCACCAAGGGCTCTAGAGAATTTTTCCAACCAAGGCTCTAGGACTAATAACTCAACCCAAGTTGTTGCAGGCCTCCAGAGTGTTTTTCCAACCAAGGATGTAGGACTAAAAACTCAACCCAAGATGTTATGGGGCTTCCAAAGCGTTTGTCCTTCTAAGGCTCCAAGAACTAATATCTAAACTAACTTTCCAAAATAACAAGGAAACTAACTAATAAACAAAGAAATTAACCCACAACACCATGGCTACCCTACAAATGGCAAGGCTAGGGAAATCCACTGTCAATCCAGCCAATCCTCCATGCTAATGAAATATCATGACCAAAAGACTACATGCATATGCCATGCATGCCAAAACTAATGAGGAAAATATACATCCAACTCGGTACCTAAAAGAAAAACCCATATGTCCTCTTTGTATTTCATGCTCTTCATTTGCCTTCTTTCTCCAAGAATCCATGTATTCCACACTCTCCAAGAGTTCTCCAAGAAAACTCCACGTGTCCAAGAGTATGAGAGAGAGAATAGAATGAGTGCTCCAAAACTAAACTAACAAAAATTTACACTAACCAAGCCTAATCAAAAGATTAGAAAAAGCTTACACTGACCATGCCTTCAACAAAAATCTTGAGAAAAATATTACACTAACAAACCCTTCAACAAAAATCTTGAGAAAAATCTTTCCAAGTGATCCTCATAAACATTTTTATTAGTGAGGACTCTATTTTCTTCATTTTCCATTATTTTCCTTCCTCACATGCAACTTGTGATTTTTTTCCTTCCTTTTCTCCTAATTTCCTTTATTTTCATTAAAAAATGCTAATAAATGCCTCGTGCCTTTCCAAAGCCTTTTCCATTGCCTTTTCAAATTTCCTTAGTCATAATAAACCGACATGACACCCCACTAGGATGTCCCCCCCCCCATTCATCTTGGAATATGTGTCCCATGACTATGGCCTTATATTTTTATATTTACATGGATTTATTAACCAGCGTTGTTACAACTTGGTTGAATTCTAAAGCAAAAGTGTTTCCATTGCCAATAGAAAGTAGATACAATCATTAAATAAATGCTTCAAACAAATACCTTCTAGCAAGGAACCAAAAAAAAATGTGTTGAACTAAAGCAACCACTATCAACCATCAAATGAGAAATGATGGGTATAGATTCTGAAAGGTCTAGGTAGGAAGTTTGGAAAAAACTGTAAAGAGGTTAAGGTAAGCAAAAGCTATCAATGCTATAAAAATTTCATGTAAAAATCCAAACATAAATTTGAAGGTTCTCAAACATAGAGATCCTTTGAAATGATTCTTGGCTCATAACATGTTATTAGTTACTCATGTATAATCAACCAAAATAACATAAAGTGGCTTCCCTTATGAATGTCAATCAATATTTCTTGATTGCATGGGTATATGGCCATGAAAAACACTAAGTCAAAAGAGGAATTGGTGCTTGACATGAGGCTCACTCAAAAAATATATGATGTATAGCCAAATGGTGAAGCATGAAGAATTATCCAAGCAATAATTGCACATCATTAATGATAATGTTGAACTCAGTAGTTGTAGATGATGATAATGGATGTCGCATATGAGTTCAACAATGCAAGAAACAATTCAAAGTGTCTAGCTCCAAGGCCTACAAAACAAGGCTACTCTTGCAATATAAACATAGAGAAACACTTGAAGAATATTTGCATGACTCTCCCATAATATAATAATCAATGTGCAAGGGGAGAGATATAAAAAATAAACAAAGGCCTCCAAATGATTCTCAACAAATATGGCCATGGTAGCTAAGTACGTATGGGTGAGGACTAAATTTTCAATTGATATAACCCATGAGAGAAAAAATAATCCCAAAATGGAATCAAATATATCATCCAACAGATTATTAGGAAGAGAGTGAAGTTCTATTCTTAATGTCTAAAAAAAAGGATTCATTAAAAACTGATGGAAAAAAGAATTAATGATAATCTCCAATATACCATAAATTAACAAGCAATTATGCTCTAAACCACTAAAAATATAAAGTTCCTTAATGTGAAAATTTAGGAATAGATCCTTTCTCTCATAAGATAAAAAAAAAAAAAAAAAGAGGGATGAGAGTGGAAAAATAAATGAAATGTTAGGAATATGTGAGTGGAGAGAAACATGGAAAACATGACCATGAGGGAGCCACTAATCCAAATCAAATTGACTAGCATCCTGTCAAATTATATTCGAAACCTTTTGTTGTGTCAATATTTCACTATGTATACTTTGGTTTGCATCTTCGAGCCCATCACCTAAATTCCTCTACTCAAAGTGGGATGAATTTTGAGTTATCATAACTCCTAAAAAGGATTTAGGTTAATTCACTTTTCAGAATTTTGTTTATTTCACTTGTCTATTATCAACGGGGGAGAAAATCATCCATCCACAAGTGCCTACTAGCACACAACAAGTCATAATATAATTCTTGTTTCATTCTTAGAAATCATTGGGCCAATTCTCATCACCACTTGCACATAGGTCCTTTATTACTAATGTGGTGTCTCACTTGGATTAGTCTAATTGTCATTATAATTCTTGCATTATACAATTATGGATTTTTCTAATGAATTCATCATAACTTTCAAATTTATACATATAATTCATATAATTGGTGTTGTACTCATTCATTTGGTTATAATCCATCATAATAGATCAATGCATACATGTGTTTCTTGGATTTCTATCTTTCTATGTAGAAATTTCGTTGTCTTAATCATACCTTACTTAGGTACCAATGTTAGTTAGACACTCAATTATAAAAATATGATTAAAGACAAAAAAATAAATCCTCAAGAAAATTGTTACTCAATTCCTTCAAATTACATGTTTTTGAACATGTTCAATTTCATGTATACCTTGGTTACAATCACTAATACTAATGGTACATAATCAATTGATTTTGTCCTAAGAGTCCTCATGAATTCTACTTTGACATTGTTGACATGCATCATCGTTTCATTGTTCTCAATTTTTTGGATGGTCTAGGTACTTTTACCACCTCCAATACCATTTCTAATATGTTTCCTTTAGTATTCAATTTATTAAGAACAATCTCAATCTTTTTCTATTCACAATCAAGTTGACAATGTCAATTACCAACCAACCACAATACGAGGCACCACAACGATTTTACAATCACCAACTATTATCAAATATTTCCCTAGAATATCTGCATCATAATTTAGTCATTAGTTCCTATTGTAGGGAAAATGAAACACCCCCCATTTTGAGTTATTAACCCAAATAATGGGGACCCTTTCCATCAATTTTTGGCTAAGCATATTTTATGATTCTCATTTAAGTTAATTATCTTACAATTCTGTCATTTTTCATTTTTCATCGGATTTCTATTTTCATGTTTAATTGAAATAAACTTTTCACTAGTTTCCCATTGATACTTGTTTCACTTCATTTGGTCATTAGGGGAATTTTGAGGTCTAAAATGGACCTCCTGAGGAAATTATAAAATAATAATGGAAATAATAAAATAATATTAGATTACTTCATCAAATTTTAGAAGGAAAAAATACAAAACTATTTTTCCAACTCGTATTTTCAACTTATCTCCCTATGAGTTTACTCAAATTTCAAGAGGAAACACTCGTTGGATGCAGAATTTGATTCCTCATACAAGGAGTATCCATGTTGCATACTTTCTATGGAACCTACTACACGAAAAATGAGAAATAGATGAAAAACGTGATTTCAATCGCATTTTTTCAGGGTCCATCAAAAGTATGAAACATGGGTATTATTTAGACAAAGAATTAAATTTTGCATCCAATAAGTACTCCCGCTTGAAATTTAAGTAAAAAATTAGGGAGATAAGTTGAAAATATGATTTGAAAATGTAGTATTATTTTTTAATCTTTCTACTTTTTTACTCCAAATATGGTGAATCATCCCCCATGGTTGACATCATCATCTTCAATCCTACTATTTCTTATAAAATCTATTTTGGTTGTACGTTTTTCTTAGGAGACCCATTTTAGACCTCAAAATTCCCCTAATGGAAACAGCTGGTAAATAACACTCTCTTAAAGTTTGATTATTTTCCTTGTCTGGACTAAAAAATCTAAATAAATGTATGATATTTCATTTTTTTATTCATTCATTATGAATATTAATTCTCAGTTAATTTTTACTAATTCTTCAATTTTCCACTAACAGTCCTACAAAATGACCCAACTAAATTGTACAATAGACAAAAACACATTTCAGGATATTGGTAATTTACTCAAATTTGTTATTTTAAAACAAATTTCCAAACCCAAACCCCCAAAATTGAAACGTGGCTATAGTCCAATTTGTAGGATCATTAATTCACATGGCCCCACTTCACACCCCTTCTTTTCCATCCAAAAATTGTGATTTTAAAAACTGGAATAAAAATTGTTTTTGTGATGTGATATTGAGATATCATATATCACATATCGCAATTTCATATTGTCACTTATCTCGAAACCTCTAGATCATGCAATTGAGATTTCATTTATACGAGGGGTTAAGCTTGTTTAACATAAGGTTGATCCTCCTTATCCCTCCATGACCTCACCTCACCTCACACCTTATCACTCCACACTCCTTACCGCCTTCCACCTTCCTGAATTATACGTTTTGTATAATTGGATTTTATAATATAATATAATATTAATATTATTATATAATAATTATAATATTTATTGGTAATTATCATATAATATAATTATAATAAATTTTAAAAAATTATTAAATAATTTTTAAATAATTAATTTTGTTAATAATTAATTAAGTTTATTAATGTAGATACAATTAATAACACATTAATTAATTAATAATTGTAGTTTAATTTAGACTTAGTTTTTAATGAAAAAATTTTGATTTTTTACCCCAAGCAACAAAAATTCTAGAATTCTCGCAATTTTAATATACCAAGTCTGGAAGCTCATAAATGGATTTTTACTTGGCCAAATGAGGCTCAGGACAACTCATTGGAAAGATAAAATTATGGAGAATATTTCTAAAGTAGTTTAATTTTCAGATTTGATCATTTATTTGGTTTGAAATCCAGTATAAGATCAAACTCTAATTTTTTTAACGAAACTAATTTCTGAGTTTAATTTTCTGCATTTTCTTTCACCCACAATTTCTTCTGAGTGCAGATCCATTCACCCATGTTCTCCTTGGCCAATTAAATCTTCACAAAAATTAATATAAAACCCAGATATCTTTTATTTTAATTATGTAATTATGTTTTGATTAGATTTGCGTTAATTCCAGATTTTACATTTTTATTTTATGTTTGCATTTTAAGTTAGTTTTGATTTGTTTTTCCAAGGAAAAAATTGAAGAGATGAGGAAAAGAAGATCTCAATCAATGAGAATGCTCCAACAATACAAGAATGAAATTTTGAGCGAATTAAAATTATTGGAACAAATTTCTTCTTCAAAAAACTTTTTTGTTGAGAATTCTTTTGTAAATGTTATAAATAACAGATTGTAGAATGTATAGGGGGCTTCTCTTCTCTGCAATTCTGGAATTCTAAAAGCACTACTGTAATAGGGATTTAAGAGTTGTAGGTGAGAGAAGAAAAAATATCAGATCTAGGTATTATTGAGGATTTTTCTTTTGCACTCTAAATTATGTGTGATAGGTAGAGCTTGCACAATTGTAACGCTTGTTGTAACAACATAAGTTCAAAGATTGTAGAGAACTGTTGGAGACGAGAGCCAGAGAAATGGATTCAATAAA
Source organism: Pinus taeda (assembly GCA_000404065.3). NCBI lineage: Eukaryota > Viridiplantae > Streptophyta > Pinopsida > Pinales > Pinaceae > Pinus > Pinus taeda. The sequence goes on along the minus strand of APFE031172442.1, from coordinate 64,771 downwards.
TTGTTATTTCTAATACTATTGTTTTAAATACTAGTTTCATTTTATTATTGTAGGAAGGTGCCATTTTATTCATATTTGTGCACTATTATCAATATGAGTAATTTGTCTCAATCATATGTTATTATTTATCTATGTTCTTATGGGTTGAATTCTGATTTTTGAGTAACTATTTACTAATAAATCTGTCTTTTAATAATGATTTAACAAATAATGACATCTTGTGAACTATTTCCTCATATTATTGTTTAATTATTCAAATTACTGAATTAACAATCAATATGATTTTGTGAACTACTTCCTAAATGTTCTTAGTTGGTTATTTCAGTTAAGAGGTCTCTGAATAGAATGTGTTTTGATTTCTATAATGGTAGTTAATTGAACTATTTTGTTAGCTTGATATTCATGATAATCCAAACATATTTAAACCCCAATCATTTAAATATCTTGCTCTCACTTGGGTTAGATCTATATCTGCCTATTTGAGATAGGATTATGATTGAGTTACTTTTTCTTGCATTTTAGAATAATTTTTCATTTAGATTAATTCTACATTCCTAAAATTCCTCTTCACAAAGAGGAAAAATTTAGTTGTGGCTTGGATGATCCCCAGATCAACTTAAGGATCACATTCTTACTTGATCAACAAGAGGGTTGATATAACGTCTCTTCTCCTTTGGTGGATGAAAGTAATATTCTTTTTCTCTCATTCTTTGATAAAATAACTTCACGAATATTGTGATGACCATACAACCTCGAACCCAATACCACATTTAAATCTAGTATTGAAAGATATCGTGTCTATTCCTAAATCACAATTTCGGTTGAGGCACGTGTTTAAAAGTTCTGATATCCCGAATCTGATATGAGATTAAATCCATATAATTAAATTATCAGGTCCATTCTATATTTCATATCAGCATATCAAAGAGGTTACATCCCATACTCAAATATTTCAATCGTCGATCACTTATAAAATTCAAAGTTGGTCCCACCAATGAGCCAAGTCATCTATTGCATTCCCTCTATCGTAAGAATAATATCGACGTTTCCTTTTCCTAACCGCTATGATCTCCGATATGATTATTCTCCGATATCACAATCATTCTATCACAATTTCCAAATCGCATATGTTGATATCACAATCCTGCTATCATAACACTTATATCACATCGCGAAAATCAAGTGAACCCTTGTCTTAAGAACTTCCAATGGTATAAATTTTGATTTATGCCTCTTTGCCATTATCTATTAACTGTTATATAACACTCAATTATATATCAGAAAAGGTAAATCTCGCAGCTTGGAAATTATGCATGGAAAAGAAATGTGTGATGTGAAACATCCGATAAAGTGTTGTCCTACCTAAAATACTTTAAAACACTCATGGATAATAAAGAAATTGATATGACGTCTGCAACATCATTAAGTCATTATTTATTTCTCTTATATTTGAGTTTTAAATATATCACTCTATATTTAATATATGAAATTCAAGATATCCCCATCTACACATATGTATTTCATTATCTTGGATTCGGTCTTAATTCTGAACCATTTATGAAAATCATGGAATTGATATGAAACCTGTAATATTAAGAGAATATTCATGGCTACAATTCATAAGAGAAGCATATATACATTCTTATTTTTGATGGATTTGTTTTTATTTTCAGATTCCTAGAACGCAAAACATTTCTTTCTAATTTATAGCTCGCTTTAGATTAGATTTAATAAATGATGATTTTGGGTTAACAAGATTTGATTTAGTTGACCTTCTTGATGCTTTTAATTCTAATTAAGTGAAGAAGTTATCTTTTATTGGATAAAATCGTACCTCTAAGGTAAGATTAAATGCAATTCTCCAATGGTAAGTTTCATGTACCCGCTTTCATTTATTTACTTCTAGTTTTAGTTTCATTTTTAATTTGGTTAATCCTAAACTTTGTTTTTACAGGTCTTCATGAAACTTTCAAACCTCTACCAAATCATTTTTTGAACCTCATTCTCTTTTGTTCAGTTTTATTTGAGATTCTTGAAAGAAGCAGTAATGATCCTCATTGAATCAACTAAACTAGGGAATTTCTCGACCTTAGTCTATTTCTTCAACATTATTTTTATTAGAAAATGGTTAAGATGCTTTTTGTAGGTTTTCGCTTCGGAACAAGAACTTTTACACCAAACAGAGACTTATCATTTAGCATATTATCAATTATCACTGTTATTCAACTTCTACATTTGAAGAACCTCATTTGTCATAACTCTCCAAGATAAAATATTCAAAAATCTCAACATTAGAAGGAACGTACATATGTTTATTTTCTTTTTTGATGAGATAGCTATATAAGTTGTCTTGCTGGAGTTTATCTTTTAAAATCGATTTTTTCTTTTACCTTTCTCCTTCTTCATTTTGTTTTTGTTTGTTGATTTCTTTTCTTACATTAAATTAGTATTTCTTTCCCATTTTCCTTCGCTTTTGATTTAATTTTGGTGACTCTGCCATGATTTATGTGAAAGGTTTCTTCCACACTTGACAACAATTAACATATATATCAAATCTCTTAACTTTATCTATTACAATGACTTTAATTTATCATTAAAGGAATATCTTTATGGATCCATGAAACCGTCTTGCTTTAAATATTTTTCATGGAGGAACACACATCATTACTAAGTGTTCGAGTTTTATTTTTCAATGAAAGAATTGATTTGAGTTTAACACAACGAATCCCTCCCAGCTCTCCAGATGAAAGCCTCTGATTTATATTTCTAAGGAAACAATTTGGAATAAACATTATGAAATTATTATTGCCATTAAACATAAATCTCTATTACCATCCCACCTCTTTCACTCAAATATATCATAAACTAAACTCTTGGAAAATGTGTTTTCAAAAGAGTAGTTAAAAGATGAAGTATGGGAAATATTACATAAACCCTCTTTCACTTTAGCCTAAGTTAAATATACTCTTTAAATGTTTTACTTAACGCTTATTCCCATTTTGATGTCATATTGACCTTTAACCCTGATTATATAAATCCTGAAAGAACATTCCCCTTCCCGTATTATTTAATTATATACAAATCCCCGACATTTTATATATCTCGCCCTGGTTTAATTATAACCATAAACACTCTTAAAAAGGGATTAATATATTTATTCAAAATTTATTACTAACCTAATCCCCCCCACCCACTCCGCAAACTGGAATTAACTAACCCTTAAGGTTAATTAAGAACCACCCCTGACTAATCGCATTCATCTCGATATAGTTAATTAGTTATTAATTATACTGGCCCCCTGCAGTAAAGCCCTGCCATATCCTTCGCCCGTCTGCCATCCGATCGTTCATTCACCATCTAACGGTCGAAGCTAATATCGCACCCCCTTGGTGATTGTGCTTTAACTCGCGATCACCAGGTGGTTTTCCACCCATACCTCCACCACGCGTCGCACAATCCATATGTTCACTCGCCCTCTGCCCAAAACCGCCTAGCCTCAAAAGTGGTGCGATCGCGTACAGCTTACCACCCTCCACAAATGACAAAACATCATGTCCTTTCTTATGTCATCCACCCGATAAATCCAAGAAAACCCCACCAACCTCAGTTTTGTTAAATAAAACAAACTAGAGTCATTTTCACTATAATACACTACAACCAGTGCTCCCATGCAAAACAATGTCCAAAGTTAACTATTCTAGCTTCCCAACCACCAACTGATTAAAAAAACTACAGCGACGTGCTTTGCAGCCCGTCATCTAACCTACCATTGAACTATCTACTTCCTTAATACATGTATTTATCCAGTCTACCATGCAACCCCGTAATTTCGGTTTTCTACTAAAAAATCTACAAGAGAGGGCCAAATTCAATTTTCAAACAGTCTGTTTGGTCTATTTCCTCACAGAAAGTCTAAATTCCATTTTGAATCTACAAGAACCAAAAATGGAAACCCCTATAGCCCTGAATGTCGCACCCATGAACGCTCATCACAAAGACATAGATTATCTACCTCTGGCCGATAAAGATTTTCAGATAAAAGACTTATCTGGTGGTAACAACCATCTTAAGGTCTTCTGCCAAATCGGAGATAGTTATCTGATTAAGTTTGACATTTTTGGATTGTGGGAACCTAACCTTCCCATGTATTTCCTTCCCTCAGTCCATGTTTTCCCAGACATAATTCATCAATGTTGTGCTAATTATGATCCCAACGATAGAGTTGTTATGTCCCCATTCCAAACTGTCCTTTTTCCAATAACTGTTAAATCCATCAATGAAATGTTGCAATTCCACTCGAGTCAGCCCCTCACTCCTATTTCCATGGGATATTTACTTGAAAAAGAATCTCAGTTGTCCGAATCAGAAGTGAGCCGTATTTCTCAGACCTTCATGCAACCAAAGCACCATCCCAAAGGCCCACCCCCTTATCTGCAGACTTTCTTCACTGAAACTAGAAGACTCGTTGTTGATATGATATCCTTGATTATGAGATTCAACTCTAGTGAATTTATTGATGACATTACCTTAGTCTTATTATCAATCTTTACTCTAGGACAACCCCTGCTATCAGATATGACTATGCCACCTATATTGCCAACAAAATCCATGATCAATTCCTGAATTTGGAAAGGGAAAGAGTTTTCAAATATACCTCTTTCATATACCATCTCATGTTATATTATCAGTCAAATAACTTTCATTTACCTATCAAGAAACTTGACACTAAAGGAAATTCAAGGTCTGTTATCTTTTGGAGTTCAATCTTTCATAATAGCGTTGAGTCACCTTACACTTATAATGAGTTCATTGACTTATTTGTACATCCAGCAACTACTCTGTTGATAGGAGTTTTCCCTCCTAGGATTAATGGTGACATGAAGAAAATTCTCCAGCGCTCTAAGTAGCACAGGATAGGTGACTGGTACCTATACAAAAATACATAGAAATCAGGACATATGGGCGTGAACTTTGCCCTTTTAAGTTATCCAAGTATGTTCCCATGAGATTATTTGCATTAGAGTATTTCAGGCAGATCATAAATGCAGATTTAGTCCATTTTTGTAGTGCAAAAGAGAAATCTCGGCTAAGAATTCAGAACTAGCTAGACCGTTTTGTCATCAACTCTAGGGATTCATGGAAAGAAGCTGAAAATATTTTAGAAGACCACCTAAGATTAAGAAAGAGTTTTAGATGGGTACCATATGACCCCAACAGTTTTATATGTGATAGAAGGACAAAGAACAGGTTATACCCATATATTCATCATAGGATTCCAGACATTGAGCAGTTTGCAAACTTTAATGAATGGATAGAGGGGACCCTAATAGAAGATGTTAGTGAGCAAGACAATATGGAAAATGCTATGAGAGATCTTGAGAAAACCTTTGACTTGGACTCTTTTGGGTAGGTACCATTCAAATTCTCTCAAAATCAATAATTATTACATCCACTACTGGAACTTCTCAACAGCCTCCAAAAGAAGTCAACGTACCAGCCACAGGAACATCCAAAGGTAAGGAAGTAGAGACCACAGAATAGCCTACAATGACAGATCAACCTGGAGTTTCCAAAGAACAGGGTCAAGTTCCAACTCCTCTAGCTCAAACCAAAGTAGTAGAAAGTCAAATTTTGCAAACTCCTCTAAATGAGGAAAGAAATAAAGAGAGGGACAGGGAAACCACTACCCCCACCAGTGGACCCACAGGACAACCTAGGACAAAGAGGCAAAAACTAAATCCTCTTTCAGAAGAGGAAATTATTAAAGAAACAACAGATAGCCAAAGAGTAGAAAGGGTAGTTAGCCAGCAGACCTCCCCATTGGGAGGAACATCCACTAACTCACAAAGGCAGGAGCTAGGAAGACAACACAGTGCAGAAGTATCATCCACCAGGCCATAAAGTAGAGAGGTCGTAGATATCAAGAAGACATTTATATAAATAAAGGCCAGAAATGATCCAATAAGACTTCAAATTTACAATAAGTATTTAAAAATGGCCCCCACAAACCAGCAGAGATTGATGTCAGCCTATGACATTAAAGACGGCAAAATGATAATGAGTTACTTCAAGCCAAAGGTGAAACAACCCCAGTCAGTAGCAGATTACATCAGAACAAACTTGGAGGTCTTAGCCAAATATATTCATCCTATGGACCAGATTGAACTTCACAAGCAAACTATAGAAATGGTCTACTCCACACTGGCTGAAAAAGCAATGATGGCCCACAAGCTACAAAATTCATTGGACAATACAACTGCTCAACTACACTTGGAGAAAACCTCCTCCCTGCCCAAGGATAACAGAATAAAATCATTAGAAGTGGATTGGGACATGATCCCAAAAATGTGAAAGGTGTAGAAGCATTAATCAAAAAGAAAGAAGAAGACATTGTTGCCCTAAGGAAACAGCTAAAGCTAACTCCTTTAAGGCATCCACAGACTACTGAGGTTATAAAGAAGAAATCTGAAGAAGATATGATGGATCTCCTCTTGAAACTCAATGAAATATTAAATAACACAGAGCAGACATTAGAAAAAGCACTGAAGGAAAGGCAGGGAGAGTCGACCTCTCAGCCTCCTGATGTAATTCCCATAGTCTAAACAATAGTCCCTTCTACACTTGGAATAGCATTAGTTCCAAACATTCCAGCAGCCACAGCCGCAGTGGTCACAATTACATCAATAGCAGGAATAACACCAGGTAGCAATGCCAATTTGAGCACTTAAGAATTGATAAAGGCAATGGAAGACATGAGACTACAAGTTTTAGAATTAAGACAGGTGAAAGAACAATTGGCTAAGCTAGAAATAAATTATGATATCTCTAAAATAAATGTTTTGGAAAAATCAAGGGAGATCAAAGCACTAAAAAATAAAGTGAAAACATTAGAAAAGGATCTCACTTTTGACAAGCCACTGGCAGAGATCAAGAAAATCCTTTGGGCAAACATCATCCAATCTATAAATTATGTTTGGCCATCTATCCAAGTGATCTATGAACAGATTGATCTAGTAAAAGCGACACAGGGAGTAATTCAATAGACAATAGCACAATCAGGACAAATTCCAGATGAAGCAAACCAACTTATACACTTTTTGAATAACATAAATAAGGAACAAATAGAAGAACTTGGCATCTCAGATAGGACAAATACTATTTTGGAAATCAAAAGGGTGCTAACCAAAAAAACTTTGATGTACAATCTAGAGAGAAGATGCCAGGATATGCAAGTGGAAATTAATTTTTTCATGAAAAAGTTCACTATTTCGCAGAATAAAGGGCTATCAAGTCCTTTGGTGATTAATGACAGATTAATGAAGCACATACACTATGTAGATAAATTGAATAAGTTCGCTGACAATCAAGCCAGTTCATCAATATGTGCATCAGGAATAAAAGAACTCCCCACAAGTTGAGTTCTCTATGACAACTTAAAGAACTTATTCTATGTTGAGCACGAGATAAAGCGCTTGTTCCCAAACATGCCTATCTTTTTTAGATATACAAAAACTGATGAGACTCTGAGGAAACTTCAGAAACACAGATTGCCAGAACAAAAATGGTGGGAAGACATGTTGGAAGTTTTGTAAAGTTATCCTTAGTAAAAGGTAAATTTTGGGCTATTTACTGTGGTAAGATGAATAAAGATGAACAAAGATGAACAAGGGTTACGCAGGTCAAAGTGTATCAGAACAGGTAAGGAGTATCGGTCAAAACAGGGCAGCCAACACAAAGTTACTAAAGAAGACAGTAGCAAGTCAAATGATAGGGCCTACCTCCAGCACATTCAGCAAGAAAAGGAACAACACAACATCGGTTTACCTTTCTCCTATCTTCGAGACTAGTTGTCTTTATTTTCTTGTAACTTACTCTGCGTCATCCTAGAATATATCTCACTCTGTTATGAGATATGTTTTTGTAAATTTTTTGCATAAATACCCCCTCAATTGGAGTATTGAGGGTAGATTCATATACATTGCTGTAATGTTGGTTATTTTGGAATAAAGTGTTGATTGGATCAAACTTTTGTATGGATTGCTCGATAAAGAATTGAGGCAAAAGACTTTCCATAGATTTCTTGAATCAAACACCAGATCAATAAGTTCTCTATACCTTGTGTTTTACGATTTTCTTTGTTTCTTATATCATCTATGTTTCATATTTGAATGATCAATAGAAAAGAGTAATTTGGAATAAGCTTGACTGCACTTTGTTTTCAATCGTTATTATTCTCTATGTTTTCTTCTGAATTAGAATAAATAGTGAAACCTTGATTGCTCTTGTTTTCTATTTCATTCACTTTGATTATTATTTAAAGAATACTTAATTTCTCTTTATTAGTAATCAATTCAAGTTCCCTTTCAAAAGGTTGAAGGATTCTTAACTTCTCTTCACCCATCTGAAACCATTCCATTTATTCCATATTTTTGTTTGTTCTCTATTTGACCATCTTGCTCTATAAAACCATCCTTTGTTAAAAAACCTAACCCAGTTAAGCCATCTTCTTTGACTCCATTAGCCCAATTGTCTAAACTTCTCACCTTGCCCCTCTGCTATTGAATCTCACCACCCAAACTCAAACAAAAATACCAAATCTCACAACTAGCCTAATATCTTTCAAATCAAAGCTGAAACTTAAAGAGAGAGCCCTCCTTGGATACATATTGGCTAGAATCTGTCTAAAATATTAGTTTGTGGTTACCTCGGCCCCCTTTCCCCTTCTTACAACTTCTGGGAAAACCTGAGTGATAACATAGTGGCGACTCCATTGGGGATCTAAATAAATTGTTTTTTACTATTGTTTACTTTATATGCTACAGACGGAGCTTGAAGTTAGCTAGGTAGTCTTTGAAATTCTCTTGCTTTGCAATTGCAGAAGTAAATGAACGTTGCTATAGTCTATCTCTGTTCTAGTTTATATATTGGACATTTGGTTCCAAATACTTGATCAGTTCCTCTTATCAAATAAGTTTTTGAGAATGTTCAAATCTCATATCTAAAGCTTCTTAAGGAGACTATTGAAGTTGTATTGTTGAAACGCATTTAGAGAAAAAACAAAAAATACACCTAGAAACCTGGCTTCAGAAAGGATTCATTACACCAGATCTAATCCTGATCCAAATCCACCACCTGTGTTCGAAAATCCTAATCTGATTCCGAGGATTCTTAGGAGACAAGAGAGCCAAGAAAGTTTTGCTAGTTCTCGGCCTTTATACAGATCAAGATCTAGTCCTGTGAAATGGATTTACCTTGAGGATGAAACTTTTGATGAGTTTTTTTAGACTTTTTTATTTGTAACTTTTTCAGAATCTGGGTTAGCCCACACAGTTCATAATCCCATATTTATTGAAAATTTACAACTTGAAGTTGTTACTTCACATCTTGACAGACATTTGCATAACTCCATTCAATCTAAGCTTACCTCTGAAAGAACACCAACCTTTATGTGATTACTACAACTTCTCCAAGTTCATCATCAACACCTCATACTTCCCAACTTCAAGCCACCCCTTCTACTCCTGCATCCACCTCTCCATCCACAACTCATATTCCCATTGTTATCCTTACTCCACTAGTTGTCATATCTATTCCTGCAACCATGGAAAATAGGTATACTCATCTGCACTTACCTATAAATCTAGGGGCTATGCCCCAAGACTATCAGAGTAAAATGACTCCTTTTGATGGCTATGGCACATACACAGCTCAACAACATACCAAAAAAATGACTGACTACTTTGAGATATATGAGGTTGATGTTGATGATGTTAGAATGAGGGTATTTGTTCAAATTTTGATTGTAGATGTTACAACTTGGTTTAGATCCCTCCCTACAAATAGTATCAATGACCTACAAGCTCTTTATCAGTGATTCCTGAATAGATGAGAAAAGAAAAAAGATTCTCTCCACATTTTATCAGAATATGAAAACCTGAAAAGAGGTACACAAGAAACAGTGCAAGATTATTGCACTAGGTTCAATAATGTTTATAATGCTATCCCTCAAAATCTTAGACCTCCCCTAGATTTGGATTTAATCAAATTCCTTGGTGGATTTGATTCTGATATAGCATACCAACTTAGGTAAACAACTCCTCGAACCTTAGAAGAGATGCAAAGTATAGATGTCAGTGTTGAAGCCAACATGATATCTAAACGAGTTAGAGCCAGAGGTGAAAGCAAGATACCTTTGAAACAAGAACCTCTGGCCTTTGAATAGAAATTAGATGGTATTATTAAAGGAATGGATAAGCTTGGAGATAGAGTAGAAACAATCGAGAGAAAATCCCCTTGGGATGGTCAACCAAGCAATACTAGGATAAATCCAAATTTCAAGAAGAACCAAAACTTTAACACTAAAAAGATTGGGCCTGACCAAAATATTAGGCCCCCATTCTAGGAAAATTATGTTGAAGCCTCAACTTCTGATGAACCAACAGAAGACACTCAAATTAATTTGATGTGACTCAACAATGAACAACAATTTTTCTTGACCTAAGAGGATCAAGAAGCTCACATGCTTAAACAATTCCAAACTTAGTCAAGTGAATAATTTGACTTTAGGGAGAGATATGATACAGCCATTTATGTAGGACACAAGCAATATAACCTGAGGAGCCGAAGAATTTATGTTCTTGAAACCAATAGACAAAAAGATACAAAGTAGCCTAACAGAGGTAAGATTAATACCCCATGTACATATTCTTTCTAGGATAGATCCTAATCCAAATAACCCAATTATTGAAGATGTATATGATAATCAACCCAATAACAAAAAATCTTCTACTTCTATTCCTTCTAAAGAAAACATGGAAGAACCTCCAGAAGTTGATTTGGAAACAACTTCAGCCCATAACACCACTCATGAAAAGGAGAGAAACACAGAAAATACAACCAAAAAAGAGAATCCAACTGTCTGAAATACAAAAACTCAGATTGAAAAACCTCTTAATCTTGAGATTGAAGTAGGCAAATTAAAAATAGTTGTTCCATTGTCTGAATTAGCTAAACATGATGTCTACAGAAGCCAAATCAATAGATCACTCAAAATTTCTATGAATGAAGATTCAGTAAATGTTTTTGATGACCAGCCTGAATTGATTTTTGGACCTGAAGTAAATGGAAAATTAGTAGATGGAGGAGTCCCTCCTTTCTATGTAAGTTTGAACATACATGATAAAATACTTCATAATTCCATGTTTGATTATGGTGCTTCTCATAAATTAATACCGAAATCTGTAATGGAGAAACTAGACCTAGACATCACCAGGGCATGTAAAGACCTCTTTTCTTTTGATTCAAGTCAATTTAGGTGTTTAGGTTTAATCAAAGACTTATGTGTATCAGTCATTCAATACCCTACCAAAACTATCTTAATGGACATAGTAGTAGCAGATATTCCACCAAAGTATGGCATGCCATTATCTAGATCTTAGGGTACAAACCTCCAAGGATCTCTACAATTGGACATGTCTTAGGCTACTATTTTAGTATGTGGTCAGCCTAAGAAACTATATAGAGAAACTTTAATGAAATATGTGGTAGGTAGTCAGGAGAAACCCCAAACTTTCCCTATCTACTTAGTACACTCTGACATGGATTCTTTCATTCTCTACAATGCTGAAATTGATCCCTCAACCGAAGTAAAAGTTTTAGCAGCAGAACCAAAAGAAATTACAAATGAAAAGTCAAGTGTTCAAATCCAAGAGATTTCTGAAATCAATGATACATCAGATACCCAAGAGAAACCAGAGGAAACTAAAAAACCAAATCTCCCTATTACACAAATTCCTGAGATTTCTGATACCAATTATGAACATGAAATTCTTTGGCATTTAGAATTTGATGGCTCAGTTAACAAATTAGGAGCAGGAACATGAGTTTGGGTGCACAATCTTGAAAATGATCATGCTAAAAGACATGCCTACAGATTAAACTTTAGGTGCATAAATGTTATGGAACCAGCTCAAGAAAGGATAGAAAAGATAGATCAACGCCTTAGAATTCAGCCTCTTCGAAGGGGAAACCTCCTTTACATTACATAAATGAACAATTCTTGGATGATA